>CM023202.3:509084-718251 GCA_004115045.4 Sinella curviseta
GTCCATACTGGAACTTAGTAATTCAAAATATTAAATATGACATACGTTCTTACGATTTTATCAATGACTCGACTAATTAACCTTATTTTCTTAACACCGTATACGGGAATTCCATGCAACTTTTGCTTATCATATACATACCTATACAACTCCGTCCGTTCACGTTGATAGTCACTGCAACAGGTCCCATGATTTTTTAAAAATAATTTCTTCGTAGTTCAAACCTCTTGCAACGAGACATAGAGTTACATTCTTTTCATAGAGATATCCTCTTGGACAGTGTTATATTATTTGGTTTTATGAATCTAAAATATTATTTCCTATTGGTTCAGTGCACGCGACTTCCTGTTCACATTGCATTGCATTGTGGTGTTCGTTCGTGTCAATACTTTATCAATTATCTTTACACTAGAAACCTATGTAGAAAAAATATGGGAACTGAGCACGTAAATAGTTGGAAAATTTTTTTCACATTTTGTGGCCTTTTTCGCGTGCTATATTGGTACGCTGAAGTGCTGTTCAGACAGTTTGTTCCTCCGAAAATGAAGTGCATTGATAGAGAAACCATTCTAGTAACTGGCGCAACAGGGGGAATTGGGAGGGAAATTTGCTACCGCCTTGCAAAATCCGGTAGCAACATAAAACTTGTGCTGTGGGACTTGAACCAAACCGATCTCGACAAATTGGCTTGGGAACTGGAGTCGAGTGGTTCTCATGGTCTGAAAGCATATCCTTTTGCAGTTGACATTTCTTCAAAAGAAAATATAGAGGATGGCTGTGCGCAGGTAGATAAAGAATTAAAGTTTTCTATAATAATTTTTTTCCTAATCAGGTTATTATTTTTATTTTTTTGCTCTATTCAGATTAGAGAAATGGTCGGAAATGTATCAATCATTTTTAACAATGCGGCCGTAGCCAACAAAGGGAACTTTCTATATCTATCAAGTGAACAAATTGAAAACATAATTGACATTAATTTCATGAGTCCCATTTGGATTGTTCGACAATTTCTTCCAGAGATGGTGACTAAAAATCATGGACGTATAGTGAATGTCTGCTGCATATCTGGTCTTCAGGCAACAGCAAACACAGTTCCTTATTCGGCAAGCAAATTTGGACTGAATGGCTTTACGGAAGGGCTGAAAGCCGAACTGATACAACAGAATTATATTAATAGATGTGATGGAGTGAAGGTGACAACGGTTTATCCATACTTTGTTCAAACATCAATGATTGGATCGCTCACCTTGAATCCGCATAGCAGAATTAAATTACCGTTTGGTTTCAACAAAATATTTACGCCGGAAGATGTTGCCAAGAAAATCGTCGACGGAATGCGTCGTGAATATGAATACATTTATTTCCCGTCTATCACTCCGCTTCTGCATGGTTTGGGATAGTAAGTTGTAACCATTTGAAACTAATGATGAGTGCCTAGTTTTTGTTTCATAAATTGACATAATGATGATTTTAAAATTATTCTCCAGTATAATACCTCTCAAACTCAAGCGGGCCATTCTGTCAAAATGTGGCGACATTTTTATCTGCAACGACGTGAAGGAACATGAGAAAATATTCAATACGCCGTACCGTGCCTGTGCTCATCTCTCTGCAGTTATAGTTCATAAAATGTAGAATTCAATTCATTTTGGTAATTTAATGAAAACAAAGTGAAAATCTAATAAACATATTAACATCCTAACCTTTGTACTTTCCTATAATTCATATATGAATTTTCAAGATTGATATTGCTTATGTTTGAAATTATCTGAGAATGGCCAAACATGTGAATTCATGAATGAATCCATGAACACAAATGTCTGAACTGGACGATATTGCATGACCTAACGTATTATTTTTTGCTAATTATTACAATTTATATACTGCACAATGTTG
Organism: Sinella curviseta; assembly: GCA_004115045.4. Taxonomy (NCBI): domain Eukaryota; kingdom Metazoa; phylum Arthropoda; class Collembola; order Entomobryomorpha; family Entomobryidae; genus Sinella; species Sinella curviseta. The sequence goes on from CM023202.3 coordinate 510,981, forward strand.
CACGATTTGAATTAAGAATTTGGCAGATCATTTTAATTTTATTATGTTGTTTGATTTTAATTAGTAATTGGTTTCTACTTAATGCAGGTTCTATTGCCGCCATTCACTTGCTCTACATTATTTAGTCTGGAAAACAATTTTAAACTCCAGTGATTATTCCATAACTTAATGTGCCAATTCAAAATAGTTTGTTTACCACATTTTTACACGCAACGAAAATTATTTTGTATGCGATTGTGACCCCTGCAATGACTTTGCTACCAATTCATGCTGTAATAATTAATTGCTTGTAATTTTCTCATTGACTGGCTATTCAACAATTTTTAAACTCCTGCAACTCTACATGCATACATATTTCAAACACTACCTTCATAAACATGATTTAATTATGGAAATCATGATTTTGTACTCACTGAACTCAAGTTTATGCCTAATACATAGTGGAACCCACTTTGCCATTGACTAATTCATTATTATTTTGAAACATTGTTTTTATATAAATCCGTGACCGAATGTATTTTACAAGATACGAACTGCCAAAGGAGACGTAATTGATGGCTTTTATTATTAATAATTGATATAAGTGGTTATTACGCATCAACCCTATCCACATTTAAAATTGATATGAAAGAAATAGAACATTAAAGATTATGAATACCTATATTGAACTATACCAGGAGCTAGTGAGAAAACCTCGGCAATTCTTACTTTCATGTTGACCGGGTTGTGTCCCAAAGGATACGAACCGCTTTACTTGACACAATGCTGAAGATACGTTTTGGCCTGATACCTAACAGCCAGTAATGGCAGCAACAGTAACAGTGGAACTGCCCATTAGTCATCAAAACATATACAGACAAAACGTGAGTCAAATTTATAGCGACGTCCGCTTTTGACTTATATTTGAAAGATAACATTTTATTTTTGTGACTGAAAGTTATCAATGATACTGCTGAAGTGTTTAGGTTTATCAATAGTATCGTATTGATTGATACGTTAGGATAGAGTTGTATCAATTTGCAAACGCGACGTGTATTTAAGTCGGAGTACGGTGTTTCCTAGGCGAGTGCTATCAAAGTTCGGCCATATGGTTGTGTTAATTTTCCATATTCTACGTGTAATTAAATGTGTACCAACAGCACTCAAAGCGAGTCGTAGTATAAATGGATGTAAAATGTAATTGCGCAATAGTTCATCATATCAAGTGGCCCACCGTGCATGCAGTTAAGTTAGTCTGTTCGACCCTCCGCTGTTATTCTAGCTATAGAACAATACATCCCGTATAACAGGATTTCAGTTTGGTTTTACAAGGACTCATTTAAAATTTCTTGCGTCACGAATATATTCAATAGTGCGCCCTTATGGATTTGCTTTTGATAGATAACTTCACTACAACGCCACTAGCAAGTCGGGAAGGTCAATGTCATGTAATTGTATGCATAACGTATATAATTATTTCTTATTAATTCGACTTTATGGAACATTATCCGTTATGAATGGTGACTCAGATGGGCAAACGTTTGAGTCATGCTTTAGGGTTCATTGATGCAAAGTTCGATTGATTTTAAGTTGACATGGCAGTCATTTTCTTTGAGCACACCAATTATTCATTGTTCAAGCATTTGTTTGTTTCCATTTGTAGTCGGGGCCGTAGTAAAGCCTGACACTAAAGTCACCTTCAAATTACATGTTTCAGTTATTTTGTAATTTGAAAGGCAACCAACAAAATACATTTGCACCGCACATCACATTGACTATATTACCAGGATATTTTTCATATACGTGTCGTAACGTTTTCAGGACTCAATATCTAAAATCACTATTACATCATTAACAAAATCACATGCTAAGTACAGTTGGTATGATCGCAATGCCAGGGTACTAAAATTACTTATATTGTGGATACTAAAATACGTATGACAATCTAAAACATTAGTTAATACAGCACACTTACATTAATACAGCGCCACATGCATAAGCGTATTACAAGTAGCAGTGATGTCACAAGTTCCGAATGGAACTATATGGCGATGATAACAGCATGTCATAAATCGGATGGGAAAGAGTATATAAAGCACCAGAAAATATTTACGGATATCATAACCTGAAAGTTCATGATCAAATCAACTCCACACAATAACTTACTCTAGTCAATAGACAAAAATTAATTTGTTCAACGTTTCTTCTGGTGCGGAAACAGTTTTAATATTTTAAAGGTTACTAGTTCCTTTATTGTTGTTTCGACAATATCATCAATACAACAATGGCAACAGTAGAGCCAGCAAAGCGGGAGAAGGACTTTGTAGCCAAAGCTCTCCCCGGCGAAAACCTCCCAGAAGACTTTAGGAGATTTGACCGGCCATTTAACTTGAAGCAGCATCAACTCACTTCCATCTTCTATGCCGTAGGCCATGTGTTTGGTTTATACTGGATGTTCTACCTATTTCCCCAGGGATTAGTTCCGCGACTATCTTTGGCATGGTGTAAGAAACTGACCTATTTACTGCTACGTGATTTACATGGGAACTAAATGCAATTGGCACTAACAAATATTTGTAAACGTTTTATATATTTTTAGGGATCGTCTATAATTATTTTGGTATCCTTGGAACCACGGTTGGAGCTCATCGTTATTGGACGCATAGAAGCTTCAAGGCCAACCTCCCACTTCAGATCTTAATGATGATTATGCAAACATCAGCGCTACAGTATCCAATTTTCAAATGGTGCAGAGATCACCGAGTTCATCACAAGGTAAATTTAAATTCTATGAACGCTACCCAACAGATTAATCTGAAACGGGAATTTAATCGCATTGTATTCCTTTTCTCCTGGTATAAAATAGTACATGGATGGCATGGCCGATCCCCACAGTGCAGGAAGAGGCTTCTGGTTCAGTCACATGACTTGGCTCTTCCAAGCCAAGCACCCCGAATGCGAAAAAGCACTTCAGGAAGTTGAAGTCTCTGACATGGCACGAGATCCTGTTATCCGTTTCCAGAGCAGATATTATTGGTCATTAGTTATTTTGTCCTACTTTGTCATCCCAATGTACATTGCTCATCTTCTATGGCCTGAAATGACATGGATGGGACTTTTTGCCGGAAACTTTTTCCGATGGGTCGTATCCATTCATATCACCTCAACTGTAAACAGTGTAGCTCACGCCTTTGGAATGGAAGGTCGTAGACCGTACGATAAGTAAGTAAAGATGTTGAATGTGTCTCAGCAGAATTTGTGACCACTTGAAAAAGACAGAAAACTAACATTAACTATTTTAAAACAATTTTTAGGGCCATCTCACCAATTCAAAGTGAGGCTGTGTCATTTATCGCTGGTAAGCAATACTTTATCTCTCATACTATCATTTATATCCACTTCAAATTAGATTACGAATTTATTGAAACTTACTGGAAATTTATTATTGGAAATATCAGGCGGTGAAGGATTTCACAATTATCATCACACTTTCCCATGGGACTACAGAACATCCGAGTTTGGTCTCTACTTCAACTTGGGCAACGTGTTTATCCACTCCTTTGCTTCCATTGGCTGGGCCTGGGACATGAAAATTGTGTCGCAGAAAATGCTGATTGACAGGATCAATCGAACTGGTGATGGATCTCATCCTCTTCACGATCATAGCATTAAGCATGAGGACGAAGGGGACAGATCTTCTATTGCTTGCTGGGGATGGGGAGATGAGACATTGAAGGAGGAGGATGTCGCTATTACAAAAACAATGTTTCCATCAAGAAGCGGATAGATGATGGAGATATCGCACTGATTAGACACTTATCTGAATTGACAAAGATATGAATGTAGATTCATAGTCGAGTTTATTGCGAGTATTGATTTAGTTCCGCGATTAAACTTAACTGCATCATACAATTTGTTACACGTTTTAAGTTGTGACGATCACTAGAAGTATTAAATATTTTATCTAAGCAATACTACCATTTTTATGTACATGAATACTTTTAATTAATCTAACCTTGCTGCAATGTGTTGTGAAAGTAAACACATGTATAAGTAAATGACAAAATGGAGTCTGAAACTTACTCGCATTGAAACCGACCTATAAATTGATATCCACTGTCATTTATACATCATTATGAGCCTGGCACAGAACACAGTAGTCAATCCTCAATCAATACCAGAGACATACGTGAGCTGATCCATTTGCATTGAAATTTGCCCGATGACCGATGTATCATTTAAAACTTTCGTTATTATGATTAGAAGAAAATGAATCTATTTACAACAATTGATTTGATTAAATTAATTTTAGCTGCATGAAATGAACGGAACGGTATATGATGCATCCGAAAAGCATACATGCATGCATATTTATATGCATGCCGCAATCTTCGTGGACCCATTAACCCAAGCTGGTTTTTAAGTGACACCATTCAGTTAGGAGATTAATAAATTCCAGAATACTACGGTGCCAAAATGCGCAGTTTTTATAATTTAAGGGCTATTAGTTTCTTATTCATTGTATCCAATTTATGTTCGCAACCATGGTAACAGTAGATCCCGCAAAGAGGGTGAAAAGCTTTGAAGTCACGGCACTTCCCGGCGACAACCTCCCGGAAAACTGTATGAGATTTGACAAGCCACTGAACTTGGAGCAACATCAACTCACCGTCATTGCATTTTCAGTAGGTCATGGTTTTGCGTTATACTTGATGTTCTATCTGTTTCCACAGGGATTAGTTCCAATACTGTCTCTGGCATGATGTACGAAATATATAGGTACATACATTGAACTCTTTAGGTAACTGATTTTTATATGAACATCTTAAAGTTTCAGGAATGGTGTACACGTGTCCGTTATCGCTGGTAAATCATATTTTCTCTTGATGTTTCACTGTTGCAATCTCAAATCTAACAGCAGATTCATGAAACGAATTACTAATCGAATTGCATGCTAATGAAATTAACTAGAAATGTATTATATTTTAAATAATGAGGCGGTGAAGGATTTCACAATTATTATCACACTTTCCCATGGGACTACAGAACATCGGAGTTTGGCCTCTACTTCAACTTGGGCAATGTGTTTATATACTTCTTTGCATTCATTGGATGGGCTTGGGATTTGAAGTTTTTGTTGAAGAATATGCTGATTGACAGGATCAATCGAACTGGAGATGGTTCCCATCCTCTCCATAATCATCGGATAAAGAAAGTGAACGAAGGGGATGATATATCAACTACAACATGCCGGGCATGTTGCTGTTACCGAAACCATGTTTCCATCACAACCATATATTATTGTAAAAAGTTAGAGCACTCTTTGGAGTATTGTCTGCATTGGAAATGATGTGAAAGTGTTATGGATCCCCTAATTCATTGAGTGTTGTTGCAGTAAATATGTATATGTCTTAGTGGAATAATGATCATTGAGAAATAACATTTTTTATGTGTACAACTTCAATTTTCTGTAACATTTAACTCTTGTAGTAGTTACATTGCATGGATCAGAATAGATTTTTATATAACCGGCAAAATTGTAATTATTGACAAAGGTAAAGAACTCACGATAGTTAGTCTGAGAACTGGGTATTAGGCAGCATGTACATGACGCTGAAACTCACAATAAAATCTAATTTTTGTTTTTTATCGACTGGCAATTTTTTCATTATTATGTAGTTGCCACATGACGCAACGGCAGTATTCAATCATACATCGATATCATAAGCATGTAATTAGTTTTAGAGCTAAATGTATAGTAATATAAGCCTGTCTTGCGACTTGGCGTGCTATCCGCTAACTTAATTGATAAATATAGGTATAGGTAGGTAATATTTATTATAAGAAATGATTTGACGATGAAGGCAGAGATGTGGTGGATTTGGTAAGTAGTGAACGACTGACTATTTTTATTGTATCATTTTGAATTGATTAGTGTTTCTTGGTTAGTCATTAAAATGAGTGATTCATAAAAGGATACCATATTATTTATAAGAGCATGGTAAGTAATTGTTTATGTTGTAAATATTAGTGATCTTATTCGTTAGACAACTTGACCTAAATTAACGTATTAGTTGTGACTAATTAAATATATGATGACGTATGTGGTGAGTAACATTTTAGATACCTACTACAAACGGTTACTCACCGTTTGTTACTGTATATTGATACCTGATGCTTGACTGGGGATTAACCTTTCCAAGGAAATCTACCCGTATTTTGATTGGCAGAATATTAATCAATTTTGTTTAAACATTTCTTGTAATGAAACTCACATAATATATTCATCAACGTTTTAGATGTGATGATTAACACTCGCCTAAATTACCCATTATGCAATGCGAGAGACAGTCAAGGTTATACTTTCCTGTATTTTTTTTTGTTTTTGAAGGAATTATGTATAATTTGTTCCTATATTTTTGCCTTCATTGTTAATATTACAAATAAGTACAAAATTTCAAAGACGACGGAATCCCCAGGTGGAAGAAATTGGAGCTTATTACAAACTGCCTGAATTAAATTAATTCAATCCGGTACTGATGGTGCTGATGTATTATCCTGCTATCGAATATATATTCCTAAAACTTGCGTCAAGAAATGACTCTTGAGCAAACGCCAGTGCTATCAGTACTATCCTACACAATGGTTCGGACCTGACGCATATAATTTTTTGTTGTTTTGCAATTTTGCTGCTCTTAATTGCGACCAGTGTTTGTTTATTTTTTACACTACAATGATATCACACTGTTTATCAGATTGTGCAACACCAAGATAGGTTACCGGGTTCATTCATCTGATATATTTATACAAATTCGAGTATTTGTAGTGATAAAAATGGTCGGCAGAGTAAGCTCTTTTTAACGACGAAAACATTTTGATACATTTGAGATACGTTGTGGTTCTTACGTGCTTATCAAAGTTCAATCCCTTGCTTGCTCATCTTATTCTACGTGGCATAAGAATATGGGCGTAAAATACATATGAAATGCATCGTGAAGCTAGTGTTGCCATAAATGTTCATAATCAATTTCTATCAAAAGACCCAGTCCAGACTACATTGACATTAGAGTACTGGTAACAAAAATTGACAGTCTTTAAACGACAGCAGATCCGATAACTACAAAGCCAACTGATATACATAAGTATCTTCAATTTGTTAAAAGGATTATACATATTTGCAACAACGCCTTCCAAAATGGAGATCAAGGCGGAAAGGGAGAAAAATTTTGAGGCAAAGCCCCTCCCGGGAGATACGCTTCCTCCGGAATTCCGAAGATTTAATAAGCCGCTGGGCATGGAGCAGTATCACATTGCCCTTTTAGCATTTTTTGTTGGGCATGCTTTCGGTCTCTACTGGATATTCTACTTGTTTCCAATGGGATATGTTCCTCGGTGGTCCATAGTTTGGTGTATGAAGTTTTATCAGAAACCATCAATATGTAAACTCTAATTTAATTCAACGGAAATGTATTAGATCATAAAATCTTCTTTCAGGGCTCGTTTACAATTACTTCGGCATACTTGGGATAACTGTTGGAGCTCATCGTTACTGGACTCATAGAAGTTTCAAAGCCAACCTACCACTTCAGGTTTTAATGATGATTATGCAAACATCGGCTCTACAATTTCCCATTTTCAAGTGGTGTAGGGATCATCGTGTTCACCATAAGGTTCATACATACATACTTCAGCCGTATTTGTTCTACTGTTTTGTGTGAATGTTTTAAACACCGTCAACTTAATTTTATATTTTTGTTGAAACCTAAAGTATATGGACACGATTGCGGATCCCCACAGCGCTAGTCGGGGCTTTTGGTTCAGTCACATGACATGGCTTTTCCAACCCAGATCTCCAGAATGCGAGAAAGCACTTCAGGAAGTTGAGGTTTCCGATATGGCCCGAGATGCCGTTATCCGATTCCAGAGCCAGTATGTCTAGTTGTTAATATAAGAAACGCCATCACTAAGCACATCAACACTAAACGGTATCCTTGTTATACATAGGTACTATTGGTCGCTGGTTATCCTTTCCTATTTCGTCATCCCTATGTACGTCGCCCATATTATTTGGCCTGAAATGACATGGATGGGACTGTTCACCGGCAACTTTTTCCGATGGGTCGTGTCGGACCATATCACAGCAACGGTGAACAGCTTCGCCCATGCGTACGGTATGGAAGGGAGGAGACCTTATGACAAGTATGAAGCATTCCTTATGCCAATTTCCCTAACTTGATAGCTTCTGATAGATTTATACATATTCATTACATGAATTTTAGGGGAATTTCACCCATCCAAAGTGAAGCCATTTCACTTCTCGCAGGTAAAAGACAAACATAATTTCTCACCACTCACAATATTGGGAAAAGTAAGTCGTGTCTCAAGTTACACCATTTCATTGATATCATTAGGGGGTGAAGGATTCCACAACTACCATCACACCTTTCCATGGGACTACAGAACTTCCGAGTTTGGGCTCTACTTCAACATGGGAAATATGTTCATTCACTTTTTTGCTGCCATTGGCTGGGCATGGGACATGAAAATTGTCTCGGAAAAGATGTTGAAGGACAGGATCAATCGAACTGGTGACGGTACGCATCCCCTACATGACCACAGCAAAAAGTTGGACGAAGGGGATAGATCCTCCATTGCCTGCTGGGGATGGGGAGATGAAACCTTGAAAGACGAGGACGTTGCTATAACCAAGACCGTATTTCCTGCTAGCAGCGGCTAGAATTCTTCATAAATATTCATCCGGATAACGAAAGTTAGTTGGAACGCTATATTTCATTTTATTCAATATTCTTTGCTTTTCTCTTCTCTCACATTGTAGGTTTCATTATAATTATTACATTGTCTGTGAAATACTTTCCATTCCTACAAATATACTTATTACAGCTATTACATTTAATCCTATTTGTAAATCCATACATTTCATTCTTCAACAAATGATTTTCCTCTTAAGGGACATTGAATGTAAAACACATGAAGCATGTAGTGAAATTTACATTTCTTAGGTAATGTCATATGTAATAAATACACTGAAAATAATTTTAATTCGCATCAAAACACCTGTGCAAAATTGTAACGCAAGAGCAACTAATTCTGTCCCGTTTGTATTATGTTTGATGATATTGAAATACACTTTTCAATGTAATTCATACCTCCTTATACAAATGTATATACATAGACATATCTTCATATACAGCATCGGTAAAACAATGAATTAACGTGTCCAACCACGGCAAAATATTGCCTTTATATCGCATATCACGTGTTACACTTAATGTAACGGTTATGGAATCATTCGTGCTTTATGAAATATATCTTCTTGTGTTTAATTCCAGGTTGCGTCATTTCGCTGAATCGTAATTAAAACGCAAATTGCACCTGCTCAAAAACATTTATTTATTTTTCCAAATAAACGATAGTACTTTGTTTACGAGATAATGGAACAGCAAAGCAAGTCAAGAGACTTGGTTTATTGATGTTGTGACATTGATTGATTTTGTTGATAACATTTGCTAGGCCAGCACTTTTGAATGGGGAAACAATTTACTTAAATAAATGGGTATAGACATCGGTTCCTATGCGCTTATCAATAGTCACCCCTTTGTAATCTTCCTTATTCTACGTGGCATAAGAATAAGGACAAATAAACAGAAATTGCACAGAGTTCTAATGTACCTACAAAATGTCGCAATACCCATGATTACATTTCCATCAAGTTTCGTTAATATTATGATTTGCGCCGTTAGTCTGTTCGGTTGTCCGTCATCCTACATGCTAACATGACCATCTTTTGTTCGTGTCGGTTGGTTAACACCGTTGAAATATGCAACTTAAAAGCAACTGTACAATGTCGAATGGATTGAATTTGTCGTAATGCGTCAAATACAGACGATTTTAATATTCACTACAACACCATGCATTTTTCTTGTACAAATACTTTGAACTGTGTTGGTACCACTCACAAGAGTTGGTTATTTATAACGATGAGCATCATAACTACATCGGAATACTGATATTGTATTCGTACGTATACATATGAGCACTGATGCACTTGTTATTGACGACATGATTACCTGTATGACCAGATATAACCTAAAGAATTCAATAACAGGGCGGAACGAATTAACTTCAAATAATTAAAACATATTTAAATTCTAAATAATTTCAGCGAATCCACTTATCAGAAGACCATCCTTTGTTTTCTTATCTAAATATACGTGGCTTAAGAATGCGAACAGACGCAAATCGTGTGAATCATAAAATTGGACATTATATTGCAATATGACATTATTAAATTCGTATAGTGCTACGATGGTTTCAGTGTCTGCGCAGCTGCTAATCGTTTACTTATAGCCTTTATCGTGGCATGCGCAGTTTTTGTCATGAATGCGCATAATGTTTTGTTTTTCTGTTTTAAAATTTGAATACGCATTTCAATGGGCCCGTATTTCTTATGTATATGGAATGTATGCCCCAATCCAAATTATGTTGAAATGTGATAATAAATATGTAATGTTTTTGAAGACAGGCAAAATCAGAATTTAAAACATTACACCGCATATATTGTTTGTTATGAAGGATCCGCCCATCAAGTAGATCCACTACCACGTGATGTTTTGCAGTAGCCAATTGCCTACACTTAATTTAGGCTTGGCCCCAAATATATAATATTCATATAAGTACTGCGTAGTTCGGTTCGTCAGAGTTTCCATTAAGAACTGTAGTAGAGAATCGTAACTTTTCATCATTATGGGGATATGACACAAGTTGCCAGAAAGTCACCAATCACTGTAAATATTACTGATGTACTAAAAATGGCAAATGGAATAGGTACTGTTTCAAAAAACTATTTAAATGCAGCGCTACTTCCATTGGCGCATTATAAACAGCACACGCTCTGTTGATACAACAACCTAAATATTATTCCAAAACGCGACATTTATAAATAGCATATTGATAATAATTTGTGGATAAAATTTGCACAACCGCCTGAAGCCAGTTTCGTTAACAACAAAACAAGCAACCAATGTGCATAGTCTGAAAGAAAGTCATACTCCAAAATCGAAAAATAGCAAACCAGAAACAGAAAATTATATTTCAAATTATATAACACATGGAAATTAATTCCAACAAGATGGCGATCACCGCTGCGAAAAAGGAGACCGATTTTGAAGCAAAGCCGCTTCCTGGTGACCTTCTTCCGCCCGATTTTAGGAAGTGGGACAAGCCACTAGGGGTAGAGCAACATCAGGCTGCTATTGTTGTGTTTTCACTGTTTCACATATTTGGTCTATACTGGCTATTATACCTATTTCCAATGGGATACGTTCCGCGATTGTCTATTATTTGGTGTACGAATATTTTCTCCCAAAATGTCCTGGGATTGTTGTAATCCTGATTTACCAACTTTATTTGATAGCAAGATATATATTTTGATTTTTCAGGGATCGTGTACAATTATTTTGGCATTCTTGGAACAACGGTGGGAGCTCACCGTTATTGGACCCATCGTAGTTTTAAAGCGAATATGCCACTCCAGGTTTTAATGATGATAATGCAAACTTCGGCCCTTCAGTATCCAATTTTTAAATGGTGCAGGGATCATCGTGTTCACCATAAAGTGAGTACTTTGGAAACATGAGTGAAATAATTTCGATTTCTGCAAAGGCATTACATTTCTGTACGTGTATATAGTATATGGATGGAATGGCCGATCCCCACAGCGCAGGACGAGGATTCTGGTTCAGTCACATGACCTGGCTTTTCCAAGAAAAGCATCCAGAGTGTGTGAAGGCCTTGCGAGAAGTTGAGGTTTCGGATATGGCTAGAGATCCCGTTATTAGATTTCAGAGCAGGCAATTCTCATACATCAGTAAATTAACAAAAAATATATTTTCGGTACAATCTTACTAAGCCTTATCATATTTTTCTGTAGATACTATTTGCAACTGGCTGTATTATCGTTCTTCATTATACCAATGTTCATTGCTCATCTACTGTGGCCTGAAATGACATGGACGGGGTTATTTATGGGTAACTTTTTCCGTTGGATTGTTTCAGTTCATATTACGGCTACGGTAAATAGTGTGGCTCACGCTTATGGTATGGAAGGTCATAGGCCATACGACAAGTAAGTTGCAATTAAATACATATTTGTACACAAATCATTCGCAAGGGAAGTGTAAATAATTGGCTAAAGTAAATGCAATGCGATTTTTTACTATGATACCAGGGGAATATCACCGATTCAGAGCAAGGGCATTTCAATTCTTTAGGTAAAATACAACAATTTCGGGTTGATAGTATGGAATATTTGAAGAAGAATTTGTTTTTTTTTTCATTACATGAGTAATAATTTTAATTTATAGGTGGTGAGGGATTTCACAACTATCATCACACATTTCCATGGGATTACAGAACATCGGAATTTGGCCTGTACTACAATATGGGAAATATGTTTATCCATTTCTTTGCTACAATTGGCTGGGCATGGGACCTGAAAATTGTTTCCGAGAAAATGCTGAAAGATAGGATTAATCGGACTGGAGATGGAAGCCATCCATTGCACGATCACAGTAAAAAGATGGATGAGGGAGACAGGTCTTCCATTGCTTGTTGGGGATGGGGTGATGAGACATTGAAAGAAGAGGATGTTGCTATTACGAAAACGGTTTTTTCTTCTGTCAGTGGATAGAAATAATCAAATATTTTTTGGGTGCAGTTGCAAAATAAGTAGGAATAACAATATGCAAACTCGAAACCTATCTAATACTATGTTGTACATATTACAATATATTATTTAAGGCTTGATGTACTAAAATGTATGCTCACATATTTACATACATTTTTGCTTGGCGATATGATTTATATACTATATCACATTATACGTTCGGAATGAAAGCTTAGATAGTAGTACAACTGCTTGAAAAACAGCGTATCGGATTAACGGTTCTATTTGTTTTAAAATGACGTTGAAGATTATCTAACATATATATCGTGTCGCTCAATCCTGATAGTTATGTTAAATAAAGTTCATTACAACGAAAGTTGAGCACCATTTATTCATTAGTAATATTTGAGCTCGATTTCATTGAGCAATCTTATACCCGGAAGTATTACTTTCCATGTGTGCGTAGACAAATGCATTTCTAATGAACAAACACTGGTCGTGCTTTTTAATTGAAGAAATTCCATCCGCAAAATACTTCCTCATAGCAGCGATGAATATCAGTTTCGCTTGCGCATTTTTTAAAACCCAGGGTACCTGGTGAGGTTTTTGGAAAATGGAAAGTGTGTTAGAAGTGAAAGCATTTTGGTATTATGAGTTGTTTCAATCTACAGTCACAGTCTATCTAGATTACAAAAGATGAGAAAAACAGAATGCAAGAAAATGGAACATTTTAGCTTGAAAGGTAAACAGGGAATGGCGCATATATGCATGTTTTTAGTGTTATCAACCCATGAATGATTTCCACCGCTGATGAAAATATTTGTTAGTCATCACGGTTGCTAACTCATACATATGTTATGTAAATATAAATCACAGCATTATCTTTGGAGATGCCGCATTATTATTATAATGCGATAATACTAGCTATCAGCAGTTTGTTTACTATTAAACGGTACAACAAAAGTGTAAAAGAGCAGGTGAGTTGATACATTGATACGATTGCGTATGATGGATGTGAACTGATAACATCTGAACTCGAAACAATTTGAATGAAAAATAACAATGTATTTATATGGGTTACACTGCACTGTTTCTTAAACGTGAATAAATATTCCAGTATTTGTTTACTTTGTTTAATGTACGTGGCATAAGAATCAAAATAAACAGACTGACAATACCCATAAATAAATGATGAGGTCAATATTATTTCTTTGGTTACAAAAAGGTTGATAGTCAGAGTAATATCTCAAATTATAAAGTAAAATACGGATAATGTTTTAAATGTATGTAATTAACGTTACTTATGGAAAGATTACGGAACATTCCTTTTAAAATAGAAGAAAATATTAATCTTTTTTAGACCTGACGGAAGGACAAAAGCATTCTCGTAAAGAAAACGATCAATAATCCACGTGTTCTCATTTTACTCAAGCCTAAAAAAAGTTCGTAGTAAGATTAGTAACCTACGATGATGGACACGGAGTCATTAAAGTACTTTATGATTGCATTTTGAAGGGATTTAAGCAGTTACAAATGCCTGCACAAAGACTAATGGTTTACATGATTTCCTGCTCGGATTCAAATCAAGTTGTTTTGGATAATAAAACGTTAATCCCTCGTGATCAACAATAAATCATATGTCCATAGTATAGGTATATAAATGCATTATAACAGTTTATGCTGGAATTTTGCAGGAATGAAATAATTTTTAGCTTTTCCAATCTTCTAGGTAACAATTTGCCATTGTTTGTTATAGTGTCGTCAGGGGAGTTGCCATTTCACATGCACGTGTGTTTTCCAGCGTAATTAAACCGAAGAGGGACTATTCATCGCCGTGTTCATCACTTCAAATGATCTGGGTTGCCATGCTTTGAATTCAAATGCTGTCCCTGTTCGTCTCATTCTGAAAGGTAACTTTGAAACTGAAATTGTATGTCTCACGATGATAGATTGCATGTCAATTTTATTTCAAAACTAGTTTGTATGCATAGAGCCTCCGAATATTTTCATCGTCATCGCGGAAATGACTAAAACCTGTAATTCGTCAAAAATATATCTCAACCGAAGAATTCTGAATTCTGCCAATCAGTAAGTTCACAAATTTGAAACAAATTAATTTATCTTAAAGAGGTACATATATTTTACATACCAATTATATTAACATACTTATATTCAATTGTTTTAGAATATGGTACGCTCAGCCTAGTAGAATAAGGAGAAAAAACGATAAATCCTCATTGAAACTCAACGAATTAGAGAACTGAAGAAGGTATAGTAACAACGTTGATTTTAATAAACCTACCGGGCAAATCAACGTAGGATATTTTTAGTCTAATTTGAAATGCGACATGTGTTATTATTTGTTGCGTACATATCAGTATTACAGAAGTATTTACAAGAAATTAATTATGATTTTATTAAGGAATAATTAATTTTTTTAGCATTAGAATGTTTTAACCATTGGTGAGATAACATAATTTTAACGACAAATTATACATAAATTCTCTGCATTTGTACCATTTCTAAATGGAACAATCTTACCGGGAAAAACAAGTTTATAATTATTTTGTGAAGAAATATTATGTACAACCTAAGCATTAAGAAGCAATAATAGAATCAAAAACAATTTTAATATTATGAAGTGGTTTCTAATCAATTTTGGAGTAAAATATTATTTTATTTTATTCAAGCTTTCGACTGTTGTTGTAGTCTTCTTCAGGAGAAGCTATCAACGTAGGCCAAACACAATATAACTAATTTGAAAAACAGTACAACTTGCCGTTATCTGCGGAATTTTAATATTCTTGTTTTTAATGGGTCGTCGATGTCTCATGTCGTTATTCAAAGAACTGTATTTTTACTGACTCCCTATTTAATTTCGTTGCTTTCGTCCTTGCTGAGCACTGGAACGGGGCCGGATGATGAATGAAGCTGCAACGACTAATGCAGTAGGTTAATAATGACAGAACAGAGAATGAAATATCTAGTACATTAGACATTAGTACTGTGGTGCCTCAAGGGATGTTCTCATGAAGTAAATACATCAGTACACTTCACTTGATCAATGCGTGCATTTCATCGCAGTTTTATTCCCGGTCAATTATAGATAAAGTCATTTATTCTCAGAAAGTCGAACGAATAGAAAATGTTTTCAAATACTCTCGCACCATATCTACTCAAATAAGGCATCTTTCTTACGCAATTTCAATTTTATTATAGTTCAGTAAAACTTAAACTATACTTCCACTGTACAAATGAAAAATAACTTGATATTGAGATTGATTCCTACGGATGAGGAAACTGTATGAGATGACCTTCAGAACGGTTTTGTAATTCCTTGCGTTAAGAAGAGTGACGATGGCAAAAAATCCAAGAAAATTGTGAGCATCAAATAAATGAAACGAAGTAAAGTTAAGAGCAATTTCCTCACACCTTTCTTCATCTCTCTTATGGAGACAACAGTCAACCAGACAGTCATTGTGCTAGATATTCAGGTCATGGCTTACAAGAAATTTCATAACTACTAGCCTAACTTTTCCGTAATGCTAAGAAGGTATTACACCCATCCGATAATACCTACTTACAGTGTTCCTTCTCTGGAATTAACTCGCAAATTTAGCTATTTTGTAGCTGTTCGTAAACATAAAATGTATAACTAAGGCTGTCTACTTTCAACAAAAATGTTTATAATATGTTGTTCTGATGCGGCATATTTTTATTAGTTTCACAATGATGCGTTCTATTACTGAAGGAGTAAGTCATAGTTATTCCCATTGCAAATTATACAAGTAAGAAATAAATTCATTACATGTACAATTCGTTCACTCGGTTCTTACTTTCTCTGTAACAACGTTTTTCTTTCTCATCGTCATGACCATCAGCACCAGCTCTAGCATATGATAATAGCTCCAAGCTTAATGGAAGAAATCGCTTTTGATTAATCACTGATCGATTTTGATTAGCGGGCATACGGTATACAACGCTTGGATTTTTGTTAATTACCACAGACGTTGATTATTTCTACTTGCATTAATTCGTAATCTGGTTCGGATAATATGATCATTGAAATTGAAATACTAAAAGTTACAGAAAATATTTTCTCTTTTTGAAAATACAATATAATCCACATTTTCGTTATATGTTTCAAATAATATCACCAATAATAACCACATAAATATAACGATATACATACATGATGACAGAGACGCTGCATTTATCACTGTAAGACCAATTAAGATGTAGAAGATACACGTGTGCTTTTAGTTTTCCTTTTGCTTTGTTCGATTCACTGCCGGTCCACGTGTCCAGCAATACCACTGTCGTCATGAAAACAATTCGGCAGATGAGTCACGCATGTACCGCTTAATAAGTCGGTGATTATACTGATCATGAATGATAAAAAATTTACCTGTTGTGAACCTACTCGAACAAGATAAAATGTATTAAGTTTCTATAAATATTAGAAATTCGTGTTTTTGTTTTATTATCAAAGCGTTTTGTGCTTGATATCATAACATGATAGATAGGTACATAACTTATTAACAAATGTGTCTACCATAACAAAATCGATGGCTTTATAACGTAATGAATTTGTCCACAGCGACAAGTATATTAAAATAGATTCTAAAAGTTTGAAATGAGATCATTTATTGTCTTACTTATAAATATGCTATTAATAAAGCAACGACACTTCAAAGAATGTTTCCTAATGTATCGCATGAGCTTGTAAATTGTCATATGATTGAGAGATGATTTTTTATTCATCAAACATCGGAAAAGGAGGAGACAGGTGGATGGGTACATTAATACCGTGTAGTTGATTGACTTGAAATGATCAGTGACAAGGTAAGAACATTTCAATGGAGATATCAGTTTTTTTAATTGGAGAGATTACGATTTCCAGTTTTAGCTCTGCTTATTACACGTAGTTTAAGAGTAAGCATAAACACATGAATGTATTCAACTGTATGAAATATTTCAAGTGCTGTAGTTTTACTATAATACAATTTTATCGGATATTAAGCGTGAATTTAAGCAATAACGAAAATTAAACGTGAGACTCCAAGTTGTATGATTAATACAAGGATAATTTATTAATAAGTTTTGTGGTCAAGAGTCAAGTGCTCTGGAGCTCTGTGTAGTTGAAATAAAAGCCCAGAATTTAGGTAGTTGGTGACTTACCGCGGAGCAGAAAAGACTCAGCGACGCACACACGCACATTGTTCTCTTTTTAGTACAAATTGTTAAAGTTTAAACAGTTTTTTTAAACGCAACAAACATGGCAGCAGCCAGGGCAGTGAAAGAAAAGAATTTTGAGGCAAAGGCCCTTCCCGGAGAAGCGCTCCCAGAGGATTTTAGAAAGTTCGACAAGCCTTTTGGTCTGGAACAACATGTTTTCAACATGATTGGAATTGGAATAGCTCACGTGTTTGCCGCTTATTGGCTGTTCTATTTGTTTCCAAGGGGAGACGTTCCTAGACTATCATTCATCTGGTGTAAGTATTACTGGTGGCTTCCAATATGGCTTTATGATGTCATATTACCCGAATAAGTGAGTATATTTATTTAATATTCGAAATATAATTTTCAGGGGTCGTTTACGGATACTTCAGTGGCCTCGGAATTACCGTCGGAGCTCACCGTTACTGGACTCACAGAAGTTTCAAGGCAAACATGCCACTTCAAGTTTTGATGATGATTATGCAAACCTCTGCTCTTCAGTACCCCATCTTCAAATGGTGCAGAGATCACCGTGTTCACCACAAGGTAGGCAAAAGATCGAGTTTTTACCTGAAGTAACACTTTCCGTTAATATGGATATGGAGTAAAGGAATATACATCTAACGATTTCATTTCCCATTTCAGTACATGGATTCATTGGCCGATCCTCACAGTGCAGGACGAGGCTTTTGGTTCAGTCACATTCTTTGGCTTTTTCAACCAAAACACCCTGAATGTGTTGACAAGTTGAATATTGTTGAAGTCTCCGACATGGCTCGCGATCCCGTTATCCGATTCCAAAGCAAGTAAGTGATCAACAGTCCCTAAATAGCATTAATTCTCATTTTATTCAAGCAAACCCCTGCGATTTAATAAATGTTCAACTATTTTCTTTAGGCACTATTGGAGATTACTTGTGCTGGCTTTCTTCATTATCCCCATGGGAGTTGCCCATTTGATATGGCCTGAGATGTCATTCATTGGACTATTATCCGGAACCTTCTTCCGCTTTATTATCTCCCTTCACGTAACGTTCTTGGTGAACAGTGTAGCCCACAAATATGGTGACCGACCATATGACGCGTAAGTCATACATACATATACCATCTTCTAAACAAGTATTTAAAAATTAGACAAGAGAGTTAATTTTAGCATTTACATTCCTTATTCCTTAGTGGAATTTCACCAGTTCAAAATAAGGCTGTTGCATTGTTCGCCGCTGGCGAGGGATGGCACAATTATCACCACACCTTCCCATGGGACTACAGGTCATCCGAGTTCGGAGCCTACTACAACCTTTCCAACGTCTTTATCCATTTCTTTGCCTCCATTGGCTGGGCCTGGGATATGAAGATTGTGTCGCAAAAGATGTTAATTGACAGGATCAATCGAACTGGTGATGGTTCTCATCCTCTTCATGATCATCATGCAAAGTTGGACGAAGGAGATACTTCCTCTAGAGCTTGTTGGGGATGGGGAGATGAGACATTGAATGAAGAGGACGTCGCCATTACCAAAACAAAATTTCCCGCTAAGAGTCAACGTGGATAAACGGAAATGATTCATCCAGGTTTAAAGTAGGAAGTAATTAGTGAGATTATAAACAGATCCAGATTCACCACTAAGTTATTACTGTATCAGTTATTTGTAATATTTGTATATATGTATAGGTAAATATATTAATTAGATTAATAGGTCAGTTTAATTAAATAAGGATACAAGTTTGATATTATTCATATATAAATATTATGAAGATAGCCCTCCCTAGTCAGTCAAATGTTTGTGATTCCCCGTTAAGACTTACTTAAATGCGATTTCTAATTGCGGGATTGAAATAAAGATTTAATAAATTTGCACTCAAGCACAAAAAAATGCGTTCACTTCTTTGCTACGTTTTCAAAATTAATATTAATCATACTCATGCTAAGCTCATATTGAAATTCATCCTAAAATCGAAACATCGTAAATACATTAGTAGTATGAGGCTCTGTGAAATTGTTATGATAGGTAACGTGCAAAAATATTTTGTCACAATTGCACAATTTACTACACATACATCATTTTAGTTTTAAAGTGGAGTGGTTTGCGAATGGTGTGAGTGACATGAGGCTTAAGCTTGGTAAAAACCAGGTAACCTGCTCAGAGGAAATACACGAGATAGGCGTGAAGTATGATTGATTACTGTAAATATGTAGCAATTATGGCAACGTTCCAACAATTCACATTTATATCCATGTAAAACTAAATATAAACTGTTACTCAATCAGGCATAGAACATACATGCATACACTACAAAAACGATAAGGTTATATACGATATTAAAATACTTTCCGATTTTACATTCGCTTTGATGGATGGAATTAAAAACTGATATCTGGAAAGTAGATAAAAGCAAAAAGGTAGAAATGAATGGGATGTATTAGCCATGCATAACAAAATATCATTTAATTGTTACTGTAAATTTTGAGCAGAATGTGCTCATTAATCATAATTGACAAGAATATGCGTATCTTTTATGAACTGATATGTAAATCATTTATATAGTTTAAAATTGATGAAACACTCAAGAATGAACAAATTGAATTTTGGTAGGGAATGGTCAATCTTTCTTGTAGGTACTTAGGTGCGATGAACTTGTGATGAAAGGGGGGAAGAAAGTTCAGCGATTATTCATAAAACGCCTCATACGGAAAGAGTAGAAAGTAGAATGATTCTTTAATATGTAAAATATCACTCAAGTTCATGCAGAATTACTGAATGGAATTTGCGTCACGTTCGTTTCAAAATGTATAAATTATTCCGAACGTTCGCCTGGTATAATTATAATTCATAATATTATTTGTCTGAATGGTATTGGCTTAATGATCCGATCGGACGAAACCAATGCATGGCGTGTTGATATGAGTCATCCGAATAAAGTCCTCTGCCAGGAGGTGTTTTCCTTAATGTTATATAATTATTTTGATGGTGATAAGAGGTTTCAACTAATGCAAGCGTTGAACAATGCACGACAATATTTACGAAAATCTGTATGAAGCAACTCTGGCTTTGTCACCTCACGTCTGATGGAGTTTGATTCAGCATAAAACTGATTTCCTTATTATACGTGGTCCAGAAATAAAGATAAATGTACGGAATGCACCATGTGTAATAGTTCAAGTGTTACATTGGTTAAATTGCGACTCAAAATGTGTACATTTATTAATAGTATCCCAACTAAAATTTCTACTGGACATCACAACATCCATAATCAGTGACTCCGTGCAAAACAGAAAAGTTTGCATATAGTCAGAGCGAATTTAAAAATTCGGTCACTCCATTAATACCTCCATCATCAATAACAACCAAGTTGATAACTCAAACCAAGGCAGTTTTAGTGATATTGTTACATTGGCTATTTCATTCTTAGATAATGGCCGTAAAGAACGAAGTGAAGTTTGAGGCCAAACCCCTCAGCGGGGATGACCTTCCCGAGCAGTTTCGAAAATTTGAAAAGCCTCTTGGTTTAGAACAGCATGTCTTCAACATAATCGGATTCAGCGTCGCACACGTCATGGGTGCATATTGGCTGTTCTACTTGTTTCCTATGGGATATGTTCCTCGGCTTTCTGTCGCCTGGTGTAAGAAACTTTCAGTCATTCTTAGCTTTCCCTGCTCAAGTTAATCAAAATTTTCGAAGGGCATATTAATAAAGATATTGTAATTAACTCTTACTCTCGTGTCCAGGGGTCGCCTACGCTTATTTCGGTGGTCTTGGAATAACTGTGGGTGCCCATCGGTATTGGACTCACCGAAGTTTCAAGGCGACCATGCCACTTCAAGTTTTGATGATGATCATGCAAACATCAGCACTGCAATATCCCATCTTTAAGTGGTGTCGAGTGAGTATTAAATCAACCTATACACTTTTTAGTTAATTTGCCAAACTAGTAAGTATTAATTGGGTTATTATATGTTTTATTGTATCATAGGATCATCGTGTTCATCATAAGGTAAAAAATGATTCATGTTTAAATTGTTATTATCATACATTGTGCACAATGATCAAGAAATTTTAGCTGCACGTGTTTACCCATAATTTCTGAATAGTACACTGACTCATTGGCAGATCCGCACAGTGCAGGAAGAGGTTTCTGGTTCAGTCACATTCTCTGGCTTTTCCAACCAAAGCATCCAGAATGTGTCGAGAAGCTAAAGATTGTAGAGGTATCCGACATGGCAAGGGATCCTATCATCAGCTTCCAAAGCAAGTATGTGTCCCATCACGTCTTTTAAAAATATAATGGAGAGGTAATCTCGCAAGTTACAGAAAACCATGCTGATTTGAATACGTCTTTGCTTTATAAGGTACTATTGGGAACTGCTTATTCTGTCCTTCTTCATAATTCCAATTGGAATTGGTCATTTACTCTTTCCTACAATGTCATGGGAGGGTCTTATTGCTGGGAACTTTCTCCGCTTTGTCCTTACGCTTCACATTACATTTCTGGTGAACAGTGTTGCCCATAAATATGGCGATAAACCGTACGACGCGTAAGTGAAGCTCAAATTATGTGATACAAATTATTTTTATGAAATATAAGGTTTGTATGTGTAGAATAATTGGAAATTTGATTTCAGGGGAATTTCGCCTGTCCAAAGCAAGGTCGTGGCATTATTCGCAGGTAAGCGTGTACATTTACTCTACATCTTGAATAATAATTTTCTTGAATATATATAAATCTTAACACTCAAGCATGATAAAATAATGGGTTATGTATTGCTTGAGCCATTAGCTGGAGAAGGATGGCATAATTATCATCACACTTTCCCGTGGGACTACAGGTCATCAGAATTTGGCATCTACTACAACCTCTCAAACGTTTTCATCCACTCATTCGCATTTCTTGGACAAGCATACGACATGAAAACAGTGTCTCAAAAGATGTTGATTGACAGAGTCAATCGAACAGGCGACGGGTCTCATCATTTGCATGACCACACCGCCAAATTGGACGAGGGAGATACATCTTCCCGGGGTTGCTGGGGATGGGGAGACGAAAATTTGAAGCAGGAGGATGTAGAAATAACCAAGACGTTATTTCAGAGCAAAACCCGAAGCGGGTAAATCTTAAACCCTGCAAAATTATACATATTATGTTCTATGGTGTGGTGAACTGGTAAATCAAAAATAACAATTTAGGATACAGATCCCTTACGCTAGTCATTCTATTACATATTAATCCATGTCAGCTTTTATGCAAAATGTAGAAATCATAAAAATACAATGGCAGCAAATAAAATTTTTGTTCAAATATTAGAGTAAAAACTCATGAATTGTCCGCTTAAAAATATCTAACTATTGATTTAACCCCATCGTACTGCCTGAACCATTTTTTATTGTGGTAGGTAGGTACACACATTACAATAGTCTTCATTACATAAACTGATTAATAAATTGAAGGAAGCAGGACTGACACAACTGTAAACAAAGAGGTACGAGTTTGTCGTTCTGCAAACAGTAGATAACCTGGCAAAAGGACAATGGATAATGTCAATGACAACATGATTGATAGGCGTTAAAAAGATAATATGGTTGTGTGTGCATTACAAAGTTCAATTCATTTCGCTATATACATTCGTCAAACATTGACATTGAAATACCTACCCAGCCTGTTCAAGTTGAAGTTCAGGGACATAAAAAAGTTTCCATTCATGTTTATTATATACGGTTAACATTTTCTCATTAAGATTCCTAGCTTTAAAATGGTATCTTGATTTCACATTTATTTTAGTGGTCTAATAATAAAACAGATAGTTACTAACGTGAAAGCTCTTGACAGTACGTGTCCTAATAGTACATGTAATTCATATCGTATAGTATCAGTATCTTGTGGGCCTATTCATACATGTGGCAAGAGTAAACTGTAAACATCTAAAACCCGAACTTATTTACCTATTAAATGTACAAGTATAGCATCAGAAATCACATAAGAAATATTTCTAGGGCTCATGTCATTTCGCTCCAAATGAAAACGTACTCAAGAAACTAGCAATCATTTATACTTTCCAAAACAGTACGTGATGAACGGCTGAGTCTTTTGGAGAAATAACTTTTGATGTATGTGTATTGATTTTCCGAGAAAATGTATAACAAGTTGTTGTTCCTTTCACTTTTCATCTCCTCATTTTCTCCATCTTACCTAATAATGCACACGACATTTTTTATTATTTTCTACTGCATGCCGAAATTAATTACAACCCTGATGGTTTTATATTATACGATAAATTAAATCTGTAGCAGTCGTTTTCCATTTGCAATTCGGAATATGCTAATAAATGTATTTAGATCAGCAAGTATAATTTTAATCATCAGAATTGTAAATATTGCGGCGTAGTTCCTGAGTTCAGTAAGAATAAGTCAACAAGGAAATTCCATGTACATAATTAACACAACAAAAACATTTTAGGTAACCGACTTGAATAAGATGCTCAGATTATTAGTCATAATAAATAGGTAGAGAGACTAACATAAATAATGATAATGAGGATTGAGCTATGGACTCCGCAACCTTGTCGCTGTGTTTGAAGGGCATATTTCTCACTGATCAAATGTGAAGGTATGTTGTATTTTGACTGGACAATTTTACGGAGAAAGGTAGTGCGTTAGCGTGTGTGTGTAAATTCTGTCATCATATTGCTAAACAAACAACTTCACATAGGTAGATGTCCACAAAATATTTACAGAATAAGAGCACTCCGTTATTATTTTTATTGCTTCAGGTATATTAATCAAATATTGGGCATAATTTTGATGGTCGAATGCTCGTGACATAATAATCTTCGAAGATAAAACTGATCACCGTGCGAGGCACCGTGAATGACAATTTAGATTTTTATCTTGCTTTTAATGCAATGCTTAAGAATCACCTTGAGAAAGAAAGATGATACGTGGAATGCACGTGGAGTCGCCACAAAGGGAATACCTAGTCCCAAATTAATTTCTACCACTTCTTTGAAATTATTTCCAATTAATTTCGATGATGACAATTTGTTCGGCACAAAGAATCGAAGTAATGGAATGGGAATAAAATCTTCAACTCAAGCTTTATTTTTCTCTTCTAAGCTCGCTTGTATAACGGGAAAAATGACTAAATGATAATTATGGATGCTTAAATTACCGTTATCTTTACCTAATAGTAATAATATAATATGAGAAGAACGCTGGAACCATTTTTCACATTTTTAGGTAATGACAATGAATTAGTAAAAAAAATATGAGTCTGCGTTAACAATACCTGGGACCTGGGGTAATGTGAGACAATCATAATTATGACTTTGTTGTAATAATAAGTTAAATTATTGTAACTTAAACTCCATACATGACCCGGGTTTGTACAATAAAATACGGCAATTATCTTTCGATATTTATCCCAAAAGTCGACTTCCAGAAAATACTGGCCATAGCCTTCACTCCAGCGATGATGCCCTTTAAAGCCATGCCATGACTCTGCAGGGCGAACGGAAATAAAGGGAACGGAGCCGCTTTTGTTGAATGGATTAACTTTTGTAGTAATACAGATTGTTTGCTTTCAAATTCATTTTGCTCAGTTAATTATTGGCGTAAAAATAATATTTAAAACATAATCCTGATCTGTGATTATCTTTAGTCTAGGAAGCAATACTATTGCCACAACAGAATATAATAGCATGTAAGTACAAACGGTCCAAGATGGGAAAGTTGAATTATTTTCCCTTTGTTTATTTAAATGCTTGTTTAATTACTAATAGGTAACAACGTGATAATTCATGCATGATTTAAATATGTTGTCTTTTGGATGTTTTATTGCAGTTTGTTCCTGTTTACTGGAAGTAGCTGACTGGTGATCGAAGTTGACTTGGAACTGGACGGTTATCATCCTCACCTGTGACCTCTGATCTCATCCTCATATTGCCCCAAAAGAGTTTATCAATGAGTAAGTTAATTAAGCGTTACATATGTAGGCAAATATGAAGGTATGTAAAAAGGATAATTGCATCATTTAAAAACGTATGTAATTGTTATTAATATTGCTTAGGTGACAAGATGGAGACCAGGAGCACCAGGGACGCCCTTGGTTTGGAACTTGCGGTTTTGGCGATGAAGCGGGCGGACGCTGCGGACAGGCTTAAGGACGTTGAACGCCAAATCTACAATGTGGAAGGTCACTACCTGATGGACTCCCAGATGCAAGGAACCGGAAGCGTTGTTCACGGATGGAAGCATGCCCTTCTTCGAGACGACCCTCCAGTTGCCCGTAAGATTAAAGCCTCGGATCGGATTTTCTCCAGCTCCTCCGTGACCTACAGAGCGAACGTTTTTGGAGCCAAGAAACCAGGAATCCGTAAAGGTCATCTTGGAGGGGATGAAAAGAATGTAACGACAAACGTTACTCCAAAGCGTGGGAGGGGGCGACCCAGGAAGATCCAGCAAGATGAGACATTGGCCCAGCCTTCTTCGTCGTCATCTTCTGAAGAAAAGGAGTCACTTCCTGGGAACGTGGGAACTGATGCCATTGCTGTACCATGATCTGTTAACATTATTAATTTAATATTATTGCCTTGTTCCATGATCCATTTGAAATAAATGAAACATTTTTCTCAAACCTACCTATTTTTCCTACTTTCTAAACTTTTTTCGTCACGGAAGGTCTTTGTTCACATGCCCTCGCTAATTATTCACGTTACATGTTGTGTAGTTATCGTAATAATTAGAAAAGACTCTACATCAGGAAGGAGGACCTACCGGAAATGGGTCGGTCAGTCGTCAAGATCTTGTCGGTCTTCCTCCCTTGTTGGAGGAACCTCTTGCAGATAAATTAGGTATTATTATGTTTTGTGTGCATTCAAAAAATATTACGAAGTAGTACTGCACATCTTTTCAGTTTCCTAATTCACCGATAACAAATATTTATAGCCTAAAATTATCTTTTCCAGTGTGTTCATCAAAATGAACAGGAGAATATGTGTCATCTGCAAGCGCCCGTTGTACCAAGTCGCTCCAACTGCGACCACCTCAGGCAGGGAAGATGGCTCCCACAGCATTCCAGATAACTTGCAGGGTCACCGCTGCTGTCGTACAGGATTCGGTCATTTGGCTCACTTTGTCTGCCTCTCTCGCCACCTTCGGTAGGACTACCACTCAATGGCTAACTTAATAATGATTAAAAATTGTATTATTTGGCCATGATAACTAGCAATTGGTTCTATTTTTTCCATAAATATTGTCTACGCTTTGCGGACTGTCCACACCCCGCGGCCCCGCATGTTCTTCAGAATTGAAGGAAGGAGACACCAAGCCATATGGGATTCCCTCCCGTCCGACAAGTTCCAATGGTTCAGGAGACGCCACCCGTGCCAACACCAACACCGCCACCCGACGCACTGCCTCCTTATCTCTCGGAGATAACAACTCATCAGTGCCAAAGCAGCCGAGAATGAGCAACGCCAGTGAACCCTCCACATCTGGAACCTCCAACGCTGGACCGCCATCGCCAAATCCTTCGTCACCTCCTCCTCCACCACCACTCACTGGAGTGTTCGCAATCTTTCCCGTCAAATTGCGGTTCACCACTCATAAGCTGCTGCGTTTGCTCTGGGGAATTGGACCGGTCTGCATGTGGCGCCTGAATAGGTTTCTCAACGAGGTAAATGAAGATGGATGCTTGGATTCGTTCATGGGAACGTTAGAGGAGGTGACGACTCACTTTTGCCAAGTTATCCGGAGTGAGCAGAACGTGAGGATACTGATCCCCAGATTTGCTGAGTGGCTGCTGAATCGGGACGTTGATGTGCTGTTGTGGGATGATTTGATCTTTGTCAGTGTGACGTTGCGGGAGGTGCTGGACTGGCTGGTTGAACGTGGGCTCTGAACACAGGGTATTGCTGGAGTCGTCGGGAGGAGGATAATAGGCAGGAATAATTCAAACCACTGAAATGTCAAAATTACTTACAAGTTGTACCATCTCAAAGTTCAATGCAGTTTTTTGGACAAAAGAAATTAAATAAATCACATGAATGAGATTCTTTCTGATTGATTGGATTGAATGATTCTGGGTGGGAGTTGGTGATTATCATTTATTGTAGTTTGAAACTACTGTAGTTTCATCATCATTAATCCACTTGCTCATCGGTAGTTTGCAGTCTGGAATTCGAAGTTAAATAATACTTTACTACTATGCAAGTTGTCTCGTGTTGCCCCATGTTCCTGCATGATGGAATGATGCAGCTTGTACCCAACAACGGAGAAACTGTCAGAAAAGCGTAGCAATTTGCATAATATGATATGTATTTTTAGTATGTAATTGTGCAAAGTAATTTCCGGTTAGTCTAGAATTTTGACGGCCAGGTGACATTAATTGACACGTTGACTGACATGTGTGCTTTTGTCGGTTGAGTAAAGAAGATGACAAAGGTGGCATGTGCGGGGTGCGTGATATACCTACGTATTGGCTCCAATGCGAATTAAAAGTTAATGAGTACCTACTCAAGTAAAATTAATTGTCTAGACACACATAAATTTGATGTTACTTTATAATTCGAGAAGGTGTCGGCATTTTAACGGCGTTAATTCATCTGCAAAAGTGATTCATCTTACAACGGTTCCTCCCTTTAACAGTCTCTAATCAATACTCACACGGCTCGTCAGTATTATTATGTAAGATTGAAATGAACCATCACAGCATTTCTCGAAAATTGTTTGTTTGTACTTGTCATGTAATGCCGATGCAATGTCAATTAATCAAACGTGGTAAAAGCATCTAAATTATATAATATCTGATTTTGCTTGAATACCTATGTCTAGCATCTGAATATTTCACCTTTCTGGAAGTACCTTTTATAGGTATCATTTCAAATATTCTACAAAACTTACATCTTCAGTAGTCCCATGAGTATGCTTATAGCTGCAAAACATTTGGGGCGACATTGACATTAATTAGAAATTTTCGCACACGAAATCAATACCTGCATGCTTTAATAAATTTGCAATTGTGTAAGCTGGGGGAGAGGCTGTTGTTTCATTGTCTTCCCAAAGAATTCTTATTTTAATTTTCCGGTATTTCTTGAATTTCATGTATAAATATAATTACAAGTTTCTGAGATTAACAATAGGTGAACGAATTGCTTTCACTTGAAGATACCGTGAAAGTGTGAAACGAATAGCAAGGTGATTACAAATTTCCAAGATGCGTATATTGTGTAATTCCGGGAAACAGTATTTAATCAAGGAAATGAGAACGGTGGCTGTCGCTGTGTGCGATGTTTGACCTGGTTGTACAGGTTTCGAAATAGCTTGTTAATTAGACTGAAATTCTCCAAAGTGCAAGAATAAGAATGAGAGTACAAGAATAAGAATGAGAGTACAAGAATAAGAATGAGAGTACAAGAATAAGAATGAGAGTACAAGAATAAGAATGAGAGTACAAGAATAAGAATGAGAGTACAAGAATAAGAATGAGAGTACAAGAATAAGAATGAGAGTACAAGAATAAGAATGAGAGTACAAGAATAAGAATGAGAGTACAAGAATAAGAATGACAATAATAGAACAAGTTACTTCGCTGAAAGCGAGCAAAAGATAAAAGGTAAACGGACAAAATTGAACATAAATACATACTTGCTTTTCAGCTTAACAAAAATACATAAGATGATACAATGAAAATGCGAGCTCGACTTTCTAGAATGAACGCGAGCTGCAAGCTGCAATGAAAGGCGAGGGAAATAGTCGTCTCACATTGCACCAAAGTTGGCTGAAGGTTGGGTTAGAATGTTGGTTTAAGTTGGTTAAAGGTCGGGTTACAAGTTGGTTAAAAGTTGGTTAAAGGTTGGGTTACAAGTTGGTTAAAAGTTGGTTAAATGTTGGTTAAATTGGTTAAATGTTGGTTAAAGTTGGTTAAAAGTTATTAAGGTTCAAATTGAGGGTACTTTAACCAATGCAATGAACAAATTACATATTTATACATATACAAAATATTATATAAAGTAAATTAGAATTGTTATAGGGGCAATCTGATACTTTCCCCTTTAGCGTCAGCGACAGTGGCTCTGAATGGATGAAAATCTCTTTCACTGGTCATAATATTAGTAGGACTTGGTGGAAAAAGCTGCAGACAAGCAAAAGTGGTTAATGAATCTCCATGTGTTTTTAGCGTAGGTACAATTTGGTTTATCTCCTGGGACTTAGGCTGACAATGATGACTAAATGAAAGGTGATAAAGATTGTGAAGTAAAGAGAAAGTAGGTTTTCTGCGTTCTATGTCATCACTCTGCATTCGCCCTAGTTTTCGTACTATTGATTGTTCGCATTGTTTTGTTATTTTACGTCACTCACAACTCTAACAATAAGTCTAATAATCGCATGGTGCAACAGGTAGCGCTCGTCTCTGTATGAATGGGAAAATGGTAAATTCTTGGATTCTGTGCTACTTTCCAAGGAACGGACAGCTACAGAAGTGTCCACGTTTTTTTCATTTTTCCCGTGTCAAAATCTATTCCACATAATAGTAAATACACAGGATGAATGAAAGGTCAAGTTTTTACGCATCAATTTTCAGAGGAAAACAAAATTCCGTTGTTGTATTTCCACTTGAGACACGTCATAATTTCCGCAATACTCTTGCCGCAGTAATGCAATATTTTGTTGTTCTGTCTGCATTCCCCAAATCAGTAATCCGTGTGGCATTCCTCTCTTCCAATTTTCCAATTCATGGAGTATGTAAGTTCCAAAGGATGAATGGAACCACTATTTTGCTGACGTTTCCAAAGTAATTCAGGAAAAATACAGTGATCTCATCTGCAGTAAACAATCTCCAACGGTCCTATAGTTTCCATTTATAATAATAATGAAGTATAACTTGAGAAAAAGAGAGTATGCGAGAAAGCATGGGAAGTTGTTCACACCCAGGAACTTTCGTGTCTTGTAATAACGTACAGGATAAATGAAAGGTCAAGTTTTTACGCAGAAAATGGACATTTCTATTATGAAGGTCATATTTCAGACGAAAACAAAGTTCCTCGTTGTTTAGCAATTGAGGTCCCAAAATAGTTATCCTCTAATAATTAAATATTTTGCCCTTTGTATGCATCCCACGTATTTTTATGGCATTCGGAATTCCTTTGAGACAACTTGCAATTAGTTCAATTGACAAGTGGTACATGCTGCAGTATTACCATCCATTGAACCTGACTGCTGCGTAGTATTTTTATTGACGTTTTCAATGTATGAGAAAGTGTTGGAATCATTTCGCAAAGATGCAAACGAAACCGATTTCGCATCTACTGGGGTCACCTGAGACTAATTATTCTCGCTTTTTACCGCCACTTTATTTTTGTTAAGTCAACTATTTTTAAAACATATTTTCCATGCAGTTTCTTACAGTCAGCTTCTTGTTTACTAAAGGCTATTGGTTAACTATGTATTACGCTAATTTCCTTGATGTTTATGGCAGCGGCGAATATGTTCATCTTTCCAGACAAATGATAAAATATGTCACAGTTAATCCAATCAGCTACAGCAAAAATTAGAATATGTTTTCAATCAATTTCAAGAAATTTTCAAAGTTAATTTGTCTGTAATCAACATACATTAGCAATCAAGGTGTACGTGACGGTAAAAATCCCACCAGCTTTAATTCCCACACTGTCATGTGAATTGAGGTCATTCAGTAATACGTTAAGTTTGTATACGGGAATTACATCTTGGTTTTCCTCTTTGCCCAGCCACTCAACAAATTTGACCATCTAAAAAAATAATTTTGTTTGAATGAAATGGCACAATGAGTTACAAGCAAGTAAAATTGAATCCGCACTTTATGGGCAGAGTCCGCTGAATAGAAAACTATGGAAAATGTCATCAGAAAAGATCCCAAAACCGTTACGAAATTTGTCCACTCTCCAGTTAAGATGGTTTGGCTAAACATCTTCTCAACTGTGGTAGCGTAGTAAACTGTAATTTCTACCAGATGCCAAGCCATACACGTCCCGATGACCTTGTTCAGCAATTTAGAAAGGTGTTGAATGGCTGTATACTGCGAATATATTCTCCGCCATTGGTTTTCTCGACCTGCAGCCCAGCCGGTGTAATTTACATGCTCCAGTTCCAATGCAAAGTAGGAGGATGCTATCCAAAGCGTTTTGGTGCAGATCAGTATCAAAATATACGGAACGAAGGTACAAATGTTAAAGTGGATATGGCCAATGTATCCTATAACGGTCAGGATCGTATCCACATTGCTCCATGACTTCCACGAACATTCCACTGCAATGCACTTTAAGTCGATATCCAAGAAATAAACCTGTTTTGCCGACCTACACATCATTGCATGCAGACTGGAATAATTGAGAGTTTGGAGTTTCATGTCATATTCAAAAATGCCATATCCCGTTTTCACATAAAATATAGTCAGAAGTATATAAATTAGCATGAGTAAGTGCATGGCGCTTTTGCGAGTTGCCAGAGAAAGCAAACTTGTGGCCCCAGTTGAGTAAATAATTTTGTCAGGTGAATGCAGAAATGCATGCTCTCTTAAATAGCGGACGATATCGATCAAGGCGTTTTGGTTACACCAAAAGCCTTTTGCCAAGAGCAGCTTTATAGAAAGCGTACAAATGGAATGCACAAGTGTAAAATAGATGTGCGGATTATGAACAGTATTGGCAGTGGGATAATCCTGGCGAACTTGATAAATCATCCATGGAACACTCAGGAGTAAACACAAGCCACATAGGAGTTGCTGTGGACGCCATGTACTAATTCCAGGAGTGCTTCCAGGAGTGCCTGGAACAAAACGAAATGGACAGAGTAGTAAACAATAGGCGTATAGTAAATAAACTTCTAGTGAACTTTTGCGTTGGTTTTCCTTAAAGACGTGTTCATCGCGAAAATTCTGAAAAATATGGATCGATTTCCGGTTTTTGGCTGGTGGGTTATGTGATCTGTTGTGTAGAAAGTCCATGATGTCTGCAAAGTAGCTTGTAATAGGGTTATTCTCTTTCATCCCAGGTAAGCTACATACGATACTGTAGATACGAGGAACTGTTCTTCATGATTTGCAAGATGGAATAAGTAGAGTGATCGTTTATAAATTTATTTGTATTGGGTGTAATACAACACACGTGCTGGAAAGTATAGGGTATATGGAATCTTACTGATTACTGTAAAACGGTGAAATGCTAGTCTCAGTCAACGAAATTAAATGACTTTAGCATTTCTCATTACTTTGTTCCCATATGTAAATATTGTATTAGGCTGAAAAATATAACCTTACGTAAACCGTTCACGACATTTTAATGCCGTGTAATTTGTCCCAACCCACACTCAAAATCACCTTAATGGTATAGCAATGTTATATTAATTTATTTGTCGCTAAAACAAAACATGAATTTTAATTTTAATGGGAAATTTACAACCATCTGTCACAATTTCTCCTCAGTCAAATCGGGTAAGAGTGCACCAAAAATGGCAATATGCATTCATGCCGTTATTTGAGCAGTAAGGTGTCATAACTCAATTACACTAGTAATATCTACAAACGGGTTGTTCGACCTTGAAAAGAAAACTACAGTTTCTGAAGGGAAGCGTGAAATATTATTGACATTAAATTGTTATTTTTGTTGCACGAATTGCATTATTTATGTGGATTAATTTTATTTTTGAAATCGCGTTTTTTTTCGAGAATTAAATATACGAATACACGTGTTTTATTTAAATAACCTAGTAACTTAAATATCCCGCTAGATATACGCAATATCCGGAGTAATCCAGCTGAAATTATTGATGCAGCCATTCCGGGACTTTACTTCAATGTCTAGATAATGTAATACTCAGCTTGTCGCTTCCTGCTGTTTGATTGCTGAAACGTAGAGTTCACTACTGTAGTATTGTTTAGTAAGTAGATATGAGTGCTGTCATCGCCAAAATCCTGAAAACGTTAATGAGAAGATTTTATGATAAACTAAAACATAATTTGTATCAGAGTTCAATTTGCAAATTGTTTGCACATACAACACATTTTCCAGTCACGCAATACGCGTTTTTGGCTTTGTCGCCTCTACTGCAATCCGTTCCTGATGGAAACCAACCATCCTCCCCATTTACCATGTAAAATATGTATGCTTTTGAGGCGTCCTGGCAGCCTATTTTGCATGCTCTATGTGGATCCTCTGTTGAAATATAAAAAGTTAAAAGTTAAGTAAAAATTATGTACCCAAATGCAATTAAAGTTAATATATATTTAGTTCATACGTTTAGTCGGTGACAGTTGCATTCCAACTCCAGATAACCCGGACACTTGGCCTAAATATTTAGCACAAACGGTTGATGCATATTCAAATGGTGTTTGAAATCTTGGACAACCACTAGTTCGTATCTTGCAAAATCTAATATATATGAGACTGATACTGCTGCTCATATGCAATCATTTTTATACCTATATTTCACTCCTAGACAAAAGACTAACAGATGCACCTGGCCATGTTTACTTACAATATGTTTATCTGCCTTGCAAAGTCTAACGGCAAACGACGTGCCAGCGCATAAACCATTATGTGTAGCGCATTGTCTTTTGAGAAGTTGAACCCCTTTCGCAGGCACTACACAGGGAAATTTGCAATCAGTTTGCACGCCCCAATCCGTCCAACCCATTTCCCCATTTTGATGTCCACTATTAGTACCAAAGGAGTTTTTAGAGACTGACTTTTGGGCAGCAGTTTTTGGGATGCATAATCCTCCACGACACCACTATCGAAAATTGCAATAGAAATGAAACACGTAATGGCCTTTATATTACAGGATAACAAAACGGGAGCGAGAATCTCGTCATTCAGTGTACCGTTATATGAAGTTCGTACTTACCATATCATCCGCTGGGGAACAACTGGTTCCTTCCAAAGCAGGATGGGCAGTCCATGTGAAAGACTCTCGGCGGCAATGCAGTTCCCGACAAACATCTTCCAGCTGCTGTTGTGACGCATGAAAACTCACTCGTCCGTATTTTAAAGCACCTGCATTAAGCCATTATCACTTTAAAACAAATCGTATCAATGAAATATTTCATATGCAATATGTACGTATGTTTACATTGCCGATCCGCATCAAATATTTGCCCAGGCAGTTTACCACCCGAATTATGATCCAGCCACGACGACGGTTCCGATTTATCATGCAAGCACTTGGCTTGCGGTGTGGCCAAAAACAGGTCTAAATATTTTTTGCTACATGGTGACCAAGTAAGTTTTCCAGCACCCAGTGTTGGAGACATAATGTGGCTTGCTGGATCACAATTGTTCTCGCTCCGGGGTCCATCAGTTCTCATACCCAAGCTACCACCAATTTCGCGGGCGAGCACAAACACGGTTTCAAAAGTTCGGCCTTCAATAACAGAGCAACTACTGGAACGTGAGCACATGCCAGCAATTGGTGCAAGCCCAACACCCTGATTACTTATTTTTCCCGATTGATGAACTTCATAGAGATCCAGTCCAGTTAGCATTATCCCGTGATCCCAATGCATAGGATCTTCATCCGACGATGGATTTTCACTTTTTTGCCATTTGCAAAAGTTTGTAAGGAAACGGTCTGCATCATAAGGTCGATTGAGAGAAGGAGGGTCACTCTCCAAAATTTCCAATCTTTTCAACACAAAGTCCACTCGATGACCCAGAGAAGGGTCGTGGAAAAGCAGTTGAACTGCGTTGATCATCGTCAATACAATTTTCGTAACTTCCGCTTGAGTATCTTTCGGATAATTTTGTTTCATGTGTTTGTACAAATCATTATCAACAAACACAGCAATCTCAATGGTTAAGTTTGAACTTGGAACATCCTTTATGGGCGAAAAATCCTGAAACATGTCTCCCAGATTTGAATCTTGTTGTCTTTGGTGGCTACCGTTGTGACCTCTTAAATGCCCAAATACGCCTCGCTTCTGTCGCCGGAAGTAGTTACCTGCTATACGTTTTCCATCATTATCAGTACCACCGCCATAATCATTTTCATCGTTTGGTGTGTTGTCGTGATGCATGCGACTTGCAAATTCGCCGCCATCACGAACATGATCAGCTTTGAGAATATTTTGAACGGCCGACAGTTCAGAAGCAATGTTTGGCAACGGGCTACCCGACCGTTTAAGTATGATATGATGACGATGATGTATTTTGTTGTCCGCGTGAGCAGAAGGAAATGGCGTGTTTTTTTCTCGGCCTGTTGGCTCTTCTGATGGGAGCGCTGATCCCAATAAACGGTCTGGCAAAGGGTGAATGACATAATGGACATGTTGTCCGTCACTGGCTTTATTATCGGAGAGAGGCAGCGACCGAGGTAGAATGAATCCTTTCTTTGGGGTCATATAAATTAAAATAAGGTTAATGGGAACGATTTGTCAAGCAAAGTTTAACTTGACATGATTGAAAATGAACGAATGATGATAGGTAGTAAAGTATATAATGAGACTCGTTACCAGTCCTTCGCACAGATTTAAGGCCGCAGATCCTTGGTCAAAATGACTGCCCTCGTCATTTCCTTGCTGGGATGCACTTCCATGATAAAAACAAGCCAACTGTTTGCGAGCGAGTTCTTGTGGCAGGATATCGCTCACATTTTCATGTCGATGAAGATGCACAAAGTACGGGTCGAGCAGGTTTTCATTTTGGGCTACATTCAAAGTAAACTGTTGTCCAAATCCATTCAGCTTGATTCGTTTCTTGGATGAGGCAACTGATAACCTCCCACCATATTCCTTAGTTTGATATTCGTAGTTAATTCCATTGCTGTCTGTGTAGGAAGAGTCAAGATTGGATTGTCTTTTCCTCCTTTTGTGATGGCGAAAATGTGTAATCTTTGGTTGGGTAATGTCAAAATTTGGCACTGGGAAAAACAAAAGAATAGAAGCCATATTTGCTGAAAATCCTTGTGTCAATTTAATTATTGGGAAACTGGATGTAATAGTGTGAAAGCACCGTCACCTGCTTTAAATGCAGAAGTAGATTGTTGATGACCAAATATAGCCCGTATCTCCTCTGCTGTTAGTGCTTCCCATAAAGTCTCACAACGCAAAAAAAGGAACATTTGTTACAAACTACTATATCGATAGAAGGAAATATATGTATTTGAATAGCGACGTGTATTGTCATATTTAAAGTTACCTTTAGTAACAAATCCTTGGCTAATCCTTCCAATGGCTGTGACAGCAAATCTATGAAATTTTCTTTCCTTCCGGTCACCGTTATTGGTAATGCTGTTCCTTCATCTGCTAAGCTTCTTGTATTTTCAATTTTTCCATGCATACCGGAATGAATATTACTGTTCACACAGTAAATAAACATGTTTAATAGAATAGTAGCAAAAAGAGTAAACTTGAACATATCCGTTTTCAGTTATAGTCAACAGTCAAGTCCCAGCTACTATTATAATGATCACAAACAAAGTATATCTGAAGTGTCAAACGTGTTCATCTCCCCAATGCACGGTAATCAAACGCTGGCGAAAAACAAATCACCCTAATAATAGAAATGTTGTGCCTAGACTTGTATCGCTTTTCACTATAATGCTGCTTTGGCAACAGCTAACATCAGTATTAAAATGCTGAATGCAAATGGTCAACTCAAACCAACACTCCGCTCATTCTCTGACATCACGTAAAGATGAAAGAGTGTGAGATGCCTGAAAATTGTACAAAAAATAATTTCGTGTGACTGCAATTCATTACGCCTCATGATTTTTCTGCACGCTACCAAGCCTCTGCTGTAATGGTAGGTAAGCTTCGTCTCAGTCATTCATGACGCTTCTCTGTCGTAGAGCGCCAATATAGTTACTTGCATGCAAGTAAAATGTCGACTTTGTGTAAGTATAAATTATGACTTTCAAGCAGTAATTTATTGTACAAATTATTAACGAATTTACTTTATTTGGTCATTTGGAAGGACATTTATAGCTCATTTCAATCTACATGCAACCAAACATACTTCTTCACACACATACAACTTCTCCGTAAATCGTTTCTCCATCTAGATATGTTTCCTGACATAAAGTTTTAATTTAATACGTAATTGTGCAATCTGACTGGCTCAAGTGTTTAATATTTTCATTCTAGGATAATATCCAGCTTCAGGTTGCATTAAGCGGTAAAAATGCTAATTATTTTAGTATTAAGGTATGAACGTAAGAATGAAATAATATGCGAATTTAATTTTATCTACTGCCAAAAAGTAGGCCACATTAGCAATATTATGATTTGTCATGGAATGTAACTGTGGCAGCATCTTATGACGTATTTTGTACCACTGCGAACTGCGCATCGATATTTTAGCTTTCACCTTTTCTCCTTTGGTCATGAAGTGTTCACTTTGGGACCATTTGAACATCATCGAAAGGCAACGAAAAGTGAAGTAGGTTAATGCTACATCTAAATGCTACGCATATGAGAATGGAAGAAAGTTTAAGTAGACTTTGTAATGCAGGCGTAAAACACGTCTTCGTCAATTGGATAAAAGAAGTAATAACAGAACCCATTAGTTTTGGAGAATTTGTATGTATAAGAAGCTGCTTTCAGCTCGACAAGTACCCCATTCAGTTTTATTAAGACACTGCTATATTTATATGAAATGCTTGCATTCTGGAGAAATGGTTTTACCTTGGATAAGGAAATTACATTTTATTTCGAAACAAAGGTAATACGGTTAAGAGAATGTCACCGGTTCGAACCGTTTATTTTGGTACCTATAATTTTCAGTCTTGGACAAAATGATGAGTCATCTTAAAACGTGATGAATATTACACCATGTGTATTTATTTATCGCCCATTTCCAGCGACTTTGTTATATTCCATCGCTGAGGTTAACTGGATTTCTCCATATTCTGTTGCTAAAACTTTCATCTTGGTTTTCTGAGCCACATCTCTTGTACAATGTCCACCGGAGTGTTATTGGCATTTCCCATGTATTAAAACCTCATATGCAGAGAAAATTATGGTAACCATACTTTCACTGTTTTCACCTATGGGATGTGATATTGCTCCTTGAGTTGTCCTGTCCGGTTTTGAGCTTTTTCCATACTGTGTATCAACATGAGCATATTATCGCCTAGATGTTAACAAGTATTTGATGTAACATGCAAAATGGAGTGTGGAGATGAAAGATTATCCCGAGAGAGTACAATCATTGCATAATAAAGTAGGTATGCATGTGATCTGAGCATGAATATGAAAAATGAACTTTTGTCTGTTTGATATTTCCCAATGCGGCTGTTAATAACGTCTAGTAATCTAAAAGTTGGAAGGTCATGCTTACAAAC
Organism: Sinella curviseta; assembly: GCA_004115045.4. Taxonomy (NCBI): domain Eukaryota; kingdom Metazoa; phylum Arthropoda; class Collembola; order Entomobryomorpha; family Entomobryidae; genus Sinella; species Sinella curviseta. Next base: position 550,169 of record CM023202.3, read on the forward strand.
TATGCTAAAGCCAATCATTTTGTTTAGTTTAGGATGGAATCCAGGTTTCCATTTGCCTTCAATTTGCCCAAGTAGTGCCCTTAATTTGGTTCCGATAATGAAAGAAATCTGAATGTCAACAATATATTATCGCCACTGGAAAACGACGTGTCAAAGAATGTTGTGTCTCATTAATTTTGAGCAACCAACCAATGGCCAGAAAGTTTCCAGCTTAGAAGTGATAGTAAGTAAAATTCAGATTATGCTCGCAAAATTTGTATGAAGTTAAGCATTAGGTACCAACTATATACCTATAATTTGACCTTCAGGTGAGCTAAGGTCACGTTTGTCGTAAAAAATGTAAACAAAATATTACAAAATCTTGAGTATGATTAAAAATTGGAAATGGCGTATTACGTTAATTTTCATCCAGTTCGTAATTGCATTTCATTTCCGTCACCGCCATTCTACGAAATTAATAAGGTCAAAAATAAAACCTACGATATTTATTTTATTTTATACACACTTACTTGTTTACTGGCACGTCAAGCGGGTTTTTTCTCAGGTTATTCTGGTAAGCAGATTCTTCTCCTCAGATAATCATCTCCTTGAATATTGTTGACTAAATAACTTGTCCTACTTTCCCCAACGACGCAAAAGTTCTAACAAGTCATACGTATGTCGTAATTTTGTAAGCGTCCTGTTCCAATAAACCTGCATTTACATATATTCTAGTGATAAAAATCCCATACATTCATTGGTGCGCAATTGAACAGAAATGTCAGAAAATACTAGAATTCAATTGGTTTGACACAAACAGCTATATCTCGATTTTACGTCTTTTTTTAAGCGAGGAAACTGCTGGATAGGAGAGTTAGCAAATAAGCGCTATAGGAAAGTGTTTTTAACGGTTGAATAATAAAAAATAAGAGTAAAATGAAATTTGACGGTCCCAACGTACCACTTTGCCATTTCCGTCGAGGTACAATATTACCACTAGGGTCGGATTAAATGGGGAAAGTACAGCGTTACTGTTGATGAAATTATTTATTTTATGCCCAAACCAAACAAAGTTGCAACATCACTTGCCAAACAAACATGACGTGCAACTTCCTTTTGTATAATATACAGGTATATATATATATATTAAATGTAAAAGCTATCCAGAACTACTGTATGCATACCAATTGCATCAATCTACCACTTTTCTTTACTCTTTAATGATATTCAATCACGTCAATGGCATTTGTTGTGCTTGGTGGCATTTGCAACTCCAAATTCGCAATCTTTTCTTCCAGTTGCTTCAGCCTCATCTCAGCTCTATCCAGTTTTAATTGCATTAAATCTGATCTGGTTTGTGACGTTTTTGTGTGTTCAATTAGCTGCTGCTGCATCTGCGACAAGGAACGTTTCAAATCCGCAAATTTTGAGGAGCATGAACAATTATCGTTACTCTCCATCAAAATGAGCTCAACACTTGTCGAAGGTATGATTGCTATGTTCAAATTTTCTACTTTCGTTGCTGCTTTCTCGGTGACATTGGAGCATGTAGTGGCAGAAGCATTTGTTAGGCAGTCACGATAATGTTCCACTAACTGATGGTTTTCAGGGAGTAGCTCTTTTTTTACTTTCAATTCTTGGGAAAGCACGAGATCATTTTGATATGCCGCTTTTATTATCGCGTATCCCAATGCATCACCAGAGTTCTCACAGATATGCAGTAGGTAATTACGCAAGTTGAGTGGCCAGTAGTCTCCATTGCCAAGTTTGAAAAAGCCATTTACTTTCACTGGGGACCAGAAGAACTGATGGGTAGTGGCAATACATGTTGGGGCTGGCAATGACCATTTATCTTTTATCACTCTTCGATATTCGTTTAGTTTCGGTTCTGGATTATTTTGTAGGTCTGACGACAAGTCGTCCATGTTGTCCAGAAGGAATATTACGTTGGAGCGACTCTGGTCAAGGATCCGTCCACCAAGTGCTCTCAAGACTTCTACTTTTCGGTGAAAGTGGGATCCGTCTGTAGCAAATTCCCTGTCGGTAATTTTGTGGTGGACAATCACGGCATTTGGAATCGCTTCCTTGAGATCCTCGTGAAGAGAAAGGTAGTCATCCAAACTTGCAATGAGTCTGTAATCATCAGATGGATCTGAATCACCGCCTCGTATAAAGTCACTTTGATATCCTACGGCAGGATGAACTACAATGACTCGTAACTCTGCATTCGAAATGCCCATTTCGTCTAAAGACACAGAAAGGCTGCATTCACTGCGGATAGAGAAATTAAGTGTCAAATGTATACACGAAGATATAAAAATTTGTCAGTATGTAAGCTACAATACATTTATGCATATTTACAATTAGTTTAGTTATATAGAATACCTGATTCCATGAACACTCTTAGTAACGGATCGACACCTTACTCCAATTTCGTCCTAACAAATTAAAAAATAATTCATTTTTACTTAAGTATGTGGCTTATTAGTTCAATTTATGGAAACAATTTACACAATTTTTTAACGAACTAAATAAACCACATTTCATGTAACTTCTTTTATACTAACAGCCAAATGCGATCCAATAATTAAAATGTACGCGTTGCGCCAGCTTCTTCCACTTTTCATGGATTTAAATGCAGCTAGCAAGCCTGGATGCGCCGTCAGCGAGCCATTTCCAACGAGCTGAGAGAATCCCTCAACTTTTTCTGGAAGCTGTATCGGCTGTAGAACTGCAATAGTTTGACAGCAAAGTTTATTAAGGAGTCACGAATCACTAAACATGAATATCATTTATGTAAAAAATTATTTCCTACGGGATATAGGTGGATCTCGCTTGAGTGAATCTTGTTCAGTATTGTTACAGGTAACCTGATAAGATCCTAAACTGCCCTGAAAATTCTGCGAGAGCAACCAAACAAATAATAAAACCAAGCGTTAAAAATAGGAATATCCAAAAGATTAAAGGTCAGTTAATTAATAATTGTATATCCCCTACGACAGATACCTCGTGTATTTCTGCAGCAATCAGCATGCTTTCACCCTTGAAACCCGCTTCCCTGTACACGGTAACGTTACAGCCTTTCCGTAGTACAAGTGCCGTCACTAAATTTCTGTGCTCAAAGCTGAAAGTTGGATCTCTTTTATGAATGCTGATGTATTCAGAGTTGCATGTATTGCAACCGCCACTCAAGTACGCTCTTCCATTTTCGTTATTTGATATCGAAATATCCTCACACCCGCATTCCTAGCAATCAAAAACAAGTAATCATTAAATACGATGTCAAATACGATGTAATGCAAGCATTTTTATACAAGTTCATTGCAATGACCTTGTCATAACTTCGATGGTAAAAAGTTCATTTTTTGGCTACCCTGACGCAAGTGCACTCTGCCGACAGTACTTGTGGAATAAGTGAAATAGGTCTAGTGATGTCATCATTAAACAATGCGCAATTTCCCTGGAAGTATGGCGCGTCGCAGATTTTCAGTTGACAATTATCTTGTATCTGAATGGAACTCGTGTTCTCCCAACCATCAACTGACGATCGGTAGTCCTTGCGAGTGTTTACGGTCCTGTCGAAATCTTTAATAATAAATTGGTCACCTTGAAAGCTTTCTTCAGAACGGAGTGTAGCGCATTTCCGGTCCGGAATAAAGTCTCCGCACTCAGTCTTTACCACTAAGGTAAAGACCGTTACCAGACACAAAAAGTTCAGTTCCATTTTATGAACAAGATTTTGTTTACTGTGAACGACTGTAACTCAGAATAGTTACAACGGACAAAGCAAATGTAGTGAATGTCTTTCACTTGATGATTCGCTGAAAATGTCAAAATGGTTGCGCAGTAAAATATTTGTTTTTCCTGTAAAATGAGGATATTAAATTATTACAATATTAACGCACATTCTTAACATTAAGACGTGGAATGAATTGGCGTTCTGCTCCAATATGAGTCACTCATTTCATTTACATCGATTTTCTGTTTTTCATGATTTAGTACTTGCACTAAATGATCCATGATCCATCCATTTCCATCTCAAACCAAATGTGCTCACCTCTTATCCCACATTTAGTTTTCAGTCAACATACCTTATATCAGCTTGGGCATCCAGTCCATTACACTTTACGCATTCAATAATTAATACTTGTGGAATTGTCAATAGTGTCATTACTGGACAGCATAATGAGGACATCGACATTCCTTGTGACATGTGTCGTTGATCTGTAATGAATCAATACAGATTACAAGGTAAACTTGTTATTTCTTATCTCTTGGATTTTATAGGAATAACATTTGCCTCATTACAAAATAATGTAAATATGGTTACTACGCAGACACCAATCATACATTTAGATCATTTGGTAAGTAAATCTTCTTTGACAATTTCCGAGAAATCCTTATTTAATTCGTATTATTTCAGAAGATTTGATTCCATATTAGTATGTAAGAACTTATTGACGACTTCAGCTGGAAATTTATCCCATATTATTATCGATTTGACATCATCATTTCTGACGTGGATTATGTGGTTTAGTTTTTAACCTGAGCGCATCAAAGTAAAAATCTCTGCACTGACCTCAGTCAAAACATTCTCACCAGCTTTAAGTTTATGCTGGTATTCCTGAAAATTAAATTTATACTAACCTTCCATATTTTGACATTTTAACGTTGCTGGATACGAGTATAACGAGCAGAGGTAGCGTCCAGTTTTGGTACTTGACTGTGACACATATATATACGTACAGTATAGGACTCTCGTCTATATAAGGTGTGCATTAAATGCTTTTGCGTTAATTATAGGAAGTATTTGGTGAGAACGTAGATTACCCAAAATGTCCGGTTTTATGCAACGATAGAAGGAGTGGGATTTTTCGACATGGGGCACTGTGAGACTTCGTTGTTTTGTCCGAATTTGCACTGAATTTTAGGGTTTAAAAAAATTCATACAACGGGATGGGGAGAGCGATTTAGGAGTGAGCGGAAAAAAATTGACTGCAGAGTACTACGATAGATTTTGGGCGTCTCGTTGTCAATGAAACTTGCAGAGGTATAAATGATAATAACATCTACTTGGGTGACAACGGGAACTAACAACTACCCTACAAACTTGAATAGCTATTATAAAATGTGCCGTTACTCGTTACTAGATTCATTTGTTCTTTAATTGCTTTAGCGTATGCCGCTTATTCATATAGTGACAATGTTGATAATAACACATATTCACAAGATATAATTCATTTACATTTTTAAAGAATTTTATTTTTCGTTATCACAATCAAGACTGAAGGACAAAGAAAGTAAAATAATATGGCCGGCGTATTCCATCAAACACTAAGATGGACTATGACACTTGTGCAATAGCAGCATCCGCCACAATGATCATTGTGTAATCATTTCCTTGGAGTCATGACAATATTGAATGGTTTAGGTGGAAGCACAAATCCAGCTCCATCCGCCTCAAAATCCACGTCTGGCTGTTGAGGATCTGGCGTCACTTCAAAGTGCTGAAAGATGCTAGTAAAGTAGAGAAATAGGCTATCCTTCGCAAGAGTCTCTCCAATACACTTCCGTTTTCCTTCCGAAAATGGGATGTAGGCGTCGTGCTTCACAATTTTTGTACCGTCATCATTCAGAAATCTCTCTGGTCGGAATTTTTTTGGATCTCCCCAAATATCAGGATCATGGTGAACTCCATAAATGTTTGCCATAACAACCGTATCTCGTTTAAGTGTGTAACCGCAAAATGAAAAGTCGCTGATAAGACGATGAGGGAGCGCCATTGGTAAAACTGTTGAAATTCGAAGAATTTCCATAATGGTAGCTTCAACGTATGGCAGTTTTGGCTTGTCCGCCAGTGCTAGCTTGTTGGCAGTTCCAACTACGGAATCGATTTCTTTTTGGATTTTCTTCTGTACGGCTTGATGCCTGCTGAGATATAGGAGGGCCCATTCTAAACTTGTGGCACTGAAACAAGCAAAATAATTTTGAACATAATTTGTTCTTAACATTCTTACTGCTTAACCTAGCATTAACTCTTTGTGTATTAAAGGTTTTGTAGTACGTTGTTTCCGATCCTGCGATGAACAAATCTATCACGCTGTGGAGTAGGTTTTTGTCTGCAGGCAAGAATACCATGAGCCAATATTATTTCATAGGTTACACCACAAAGTCACGGCTGTCAATAGGTCTGTAACGAGATGCATGAAGCTTTTTGACATTTTAAAATAAATAAATAATTAATACCACTTACGGCCAATTTCCTTATAGAAGCTGGACTTGGGATCCTTTTCGTTCCTGATTTCAAGGAGATAGTAATCTATGTAATCCCTACAACAAAAACTAATTATTTTGCACTTTCTTTTGTATGATGTAGTGATTTCGCATTCAAAAGTTTTGAATCAATGTCATTGCAGCAAATTTCGCCATACTGTAAATTAGCGTGATCCCATTTTTCCAGGTGTTCCTGCACGGTCTTGTGACAAGCCTCGGCTACGTCATTATTATTTGTGACCCATCTGTTCCAACCCATTAAATCCGGAACGATATATCTCAATAATGGCGCATAATAAAGCCCGTTTCCGGTGACTTCTGTAAAAGATCTGAAATACGGCGAATGCACTTTTCGACGCTTTGCACAAGATTAAATTTAAAAAATGAAACAGTGTATTATTGTTCTTTTAGTTACCTAATCAATCTTTCCGCGCTCATGACAAACTCGGACGTGCCATTTACCCATTCACACCTCTGGCCAGAAACAATGTTCCACAGCGTGTTTCCCACCGGAGAATTGAACATTCTATTTCCTCGTATTGGCTTATTCTGCCGCTGTCTTAGCCAATTCATTGTTGTATTTACATCCTCCATAATCATACCTTCCATTGTGGATTTTGCAAATCCAAATTCCTTCAAGGTTTTTAAACTGAATCTGCGCTGCGCCTCTGAGGTTTCCCCGTTAGAGTTGACAATACCTGTGCACACATACATTTGGAAATTAAATACCCGGAAATAATTAAATGTCATAATTTTGCGTTGCGTCTGTTATTTTATAACGCACCGTGATTTCCTTTACAATATTCAAAAGTTATAGGATTTTCTGACGTTCTTCCGGATACCATGGGGCTGGTAAACGCCTCTTTAATTATCTTGGCATCGGTCAAAATCACCATACTGGAAAATTACAGTTTTAATATTAATGCTGAAGCATTAATTGCTTTGCACTACATAGATTTGTGCATTTGCAATCCTGCAACGTACTTTTCTGAACCCATTCTTAAGCCCATCACTGGCCCATATTTCTTGGCCCATCGCATAAAGGTTAAATGGGGCGGATCTTTGCCAACTTGGAGAAGATTTCCTACTATTGGGTATGGCGTTGGCCCTACAAATTATGGAGTTACATGTAGAACATACCAAATTAAGCTATATATTAATGCCATAATACTTTCATAATGTTATTCATACCTGGCGGAAAGTTTATATCCTTTCTTCTCCCTTTAATGAACAGCCAGAGGGCTGCTATCAGTAACAAAACTGGTACATATAAACTGTAACTGCTACCGTCTTTAGTGTTCTCCATATAATCAATGTTCTCAATGTTTTCTAGATGTGTGAATAGTGACAATTCGCTCATTAGGGCGATTGTAAATTCAAATGTGTTTTTAACGTCATCAATCTATAGAGTTTGGATGAAACTACTTTATAACGTTGAAATGACGTGACGTGACCTATGATATAATACATATTGTGATTTTTGTAATATTTGATGTTCAATTTTTTGTTTTGTTCACTGACCAGTCTCATTTGTTTTTTTAAACGTTCTGTAGCGGTTAGAAATAACTCACATTGACTGTTTAACTCTTTAACTATGGATGTTCTCATATAATCATGTATTCCTGATTCTATGCTAACGCTGCTAATAAAAGTCATAATAATAATAATAATATTTGACAATGGCTACTAAAATGAGTTCAAAACGGACAGAAGCCACCGGTTGAGGCAAGGGCAAATATAGACTGATATGGTTTCAGCAAAACTACATATCAATGTTGATAGAATGGCAGGTTCAGAGTCTGGATCACCCAAAAATATGGGTAGGTAAAATTTCTTAGTTTTGCTCATTCACAGATATTCAGTCCGTTATATGTGTACAGTTTACATATCGTGCATAGTGTCTATTCAGGTAATACTATAATTATTTTGTAATTAGGATTTCAATTAAACAATAGACCGTAAAATTGATATGATTATTCAATCAAAAAGACGACACTAAAGTTACACCAAAGCAAACACGCGTTGAGAGATCTCCTTGCATTGCGCTGTACATGGGCTTATTTCGTGGTTCATAACTACGTGGTTCTAATTCATACTGTCTGTTGCTCTAAAGCCATAAAAATGCCTAAATATGCGGTTTGGGTTTGGAGAACCTGCCTTATGACATATTCTGGACAGGTTATTTAACCTTGAGAACACCCAGTTGGCCTTCTGTATTAAAACAAGTACAAAATCTAGGTGTTTATTGATGTTAGATGCTTATGTTATTGCGCATAAGTTGTCATATTGCGCGCTGGGATATGTATTCGAAATAATGTATACAAATTTCACCCACCATCGAACCTGCAAATGATTCATAGGGAGAAAGCTCCATTCATAATTATGCATTGTATTTATACTTATGTAGCTATATACAATATGTCATCAGCTCAGTTCTTGAAAATGTCCGATACAGGTGTGTGCATATAATTTTCAACTATGTAATGTGCAGTGATATTTTAGTCACATCATCACCTAAATGCATCAAATAATCTCACGTTTGCAGCTTCAGTAAAGTTGTTGCTTGTGTGATGCAGCAGGCAGTTTATACCACTCCACCAAAATAGTAAAAACGGAGCAAGAAGCTCATCACACCCTATACACACTGGATATTCTCCGTTTCATCGACGCATCTTGTTTCTACTCACCAAGTTGCAAATATTCACGTGTTTATATTCAATGATAACAGGGTGAGTAAATTTTGTACACACCTTCAATGCAGAGCTAAAAAGTATTTATTAGCATATATGGAGTTTGGTAATAGCTAGATACCATATCGCCATCGCCATGAAGTGCATATGCACAAAAGCAAAATAAAGAAAAAGGAATAATTATTACAAATGACTTTAAAATTTCCAGTCTGTTATGCTGATGCTGTTTTAAGCCAAATAATTTTTTTTAAATTACCTATGGTAACTCAATTTTGAATGAAGACAGATTAATTGGCTTTATATCTGCACAAGTTAGTCTTGGCCTTTTAGTCAAGCTATGCGTTAGCATCTGGAACCGGATTGTGGCTAAGAATTTCTTATAGTGTTGTACTTGTTAACTTGTAACAGTACTACTTGCATTCAATATGGAATAGTGCACATTCCTGTTTTTGTCTTTGGAGAACGTGTTAAAATATTTACAAAACAGGGTAGACCAAAGCTGGACACAGTGGCTGGAAAATTCTCCCGTACAACGCAAAGCACATAACAAAAAAACATGACAAAGCACTTCAAACAAACATGCTTTTCGAATACGTGAATATAAGCGTGTATTAAATTTTTATACACAACTTGTTTTATTGCCCATTCCTCTGGCAGTTTTGCAATAATATAACTAGACAAGTAATTTGCAAAGTTCACGTATCTCACATTCAACCCTTGCTTTTAAGAATTCGATGAATTTGTTTCAGCTTTTTTAAAAAAAAACTCGTAAATATCAAGTGGTACGGAAAACACTTATGAGATGAATTTGTTGAACAATCTGAAAACGTAGCAGTCCTAGATAGTTGTTATTAGTTAACTGTATATACATATGTGCCATTTGTTGAAGGCAATCATCCCTGGAGCATATTAATAGTTGACCGAAATCGTTATGATTATTGTATTAGTTATTTTTAATTTTGGTATCAAATAAAAGTTCAAATGTTAACATGTGAATTATTTGTCAATATGACTTTCCTGTTTACAAATTTTGTAAATATTATATTCAATCTTTGTGCTGTCTCCAATGATACACATTGAGATGATCTCAATGAGATCAAATGCGAAGCAGTTCACCTCAGACGTCACTATTTCAGAGAAGCTTGGTCCATCTTCCTCTTATTCATAAAATTAACTGATCGTAGACAATAATTTATTTACGAGAAGGGAGACGAGCTCAGTTGAAGTTTGCCCTCATTATCGGAGCAACTTATGACTGCATTCCATAGCATTCGTAAATACGTGGGCATGTTTATAGCTAAATCTAATCAAAACCATAAAAACGGTGAACTCAAACTCTGAAGCAATTACTATCATTTGTTTGATTTTTATAAATATTCTTGAAAAATGAAGATTTCAAGAATTTTAAAGTTTTCACTACTGCTTACGTTGGTGGTGATGACTTTCTTCATGTCTGCACAGGGTGCACCGCGCGACCTTAGAAATGACCCTGGAGAGGAGAGAATGGTGGTAATTTTGAAATACAATTTTTATTTATTTTTAGTGGAGATAAAAATTTACATATAACCAAACGGTTTTGTTCAAGGCTAGGCACCTATGTACTTCAAATAAATTCATAACCGTTTTTGATTAAGATAAAAATAATTACATTTCCAAGTGATTCAAACATACTTTCAGAACATAAATTGTTACAATTGCTTCTCTTTACCTGCAGAGCGTCAGCGGTTGGGTCATATCTTGTGACTCACCATGCTACGAGCACAATGGAGAATGCAGATGCTCTCAATTTGACGAAAATCGTACCATCTACTAACCTTAAAACTGAACTGGATTGCTTCAAGTTTTTTTACAATTCATATAATTTGTTGATTGTCTGTTTGTATATGTCTAATAGTTTAAAAACGTAATCTACTGTTGTCGATCGAATCGTAAAAAAATACACGGAAAAGTATTGAAATTTGGAATCATTCGTCCGCAATTCTACTTAATTGACTAGCGTGAAAGTGCAACGTCCACAATATAATGAGTAATTTGTGAACCTTGTTGGGGGCTTGATGAAAATATGAATTAGACAAACAGGGTACTTTGTTGATGTAAGTATGAGTGTGACAACCGCCTAGGACTTTTTTGACGATTCAAATTTCATAGCCGTATGATTTTGTCCCGTCTTTGTGTCATTTTCTGGAACAGTTTTACAGGGGCAGGACTTACTCTTAAATTTCAAAGGGGTCGGAGACAGACTAGACTCGGACAAGTAATAGTCCCATAATATTAATTTAAAATACTACTTTGTAGTTTATGTACTTCAATGTAAGTGTATGACTGGTTGAAAAGAATAATATTTGTATAAATCAGTGTAATCGTTTTATTGTACCACTGCAGAATTTACATAACAAATGAATTCTACATAATTATAATTTAGTTTTGTCGAAGATGGTATACATTATTCTTTGATGATAGCTGAACGTCTTTTCTGTGGTACTCTTAACTGGCAGTAATCAAGTTACAAAGAAAATAATAAATCCTCTTTTTCACTTTGTATTTTTGTATATGTTATTCACACGAATCTACAAACAAAGCAGTACATGACAGAACTGTGAATCTATTTCTAGCCTACCCAGCGGCAGCGTCAGCAAAAGCAGCCAAATCATTGCTCTTTTGCATGATATGCCACACTGTGAAAAGTCATGTTTCCAAATAAAACTTTCGATACAGCTAACCTTAATGAAGCACGATCATTGTTACATATAATATACATTTCCAGGAGATTGATGAGTTTCGAGTTGTCACCTTGACTACCAGTATTCTACTCTGATTTGCAATGCACGGAAATGACACGATCATAGTCTCTTCATATCACTATCAATCTACCAGGTAGATTCTACCTTCTTAATAGATACGGTTATGAGTACGTGATTCATGTTAGTAGTAAATATATAAATACAACTACATAAGACTTTAAAAATGCCTGACAAATAATGCATTCCAGCTACAGAAACTGAAGTAAACAAGCTTTAGTAGTCAGAAGTGAAAGCAAAAATGTTAGTCAAGCCGGTTGTTTTTTACATCAATGATTTGGTAATACGTATCAGGAAACAACTGAGCCTTTTCACCATAAAATCACATTTATTTTGCACGGATTTTTAGTTTGGTGTAGAAACGTGCAGAAGCAACAATGGTTATTGTACACGTACATGTGTCACATCGATTTACAATTCTACCTAGCACATACAATTGAAACTACAATCGTCACTAGGTACTAGATGCATTTTCGGCAAGCCCCAACCTCCAATTTAATTTTTCCAGTGAATTAACCGTAAAGCCATAACAAAGCGTTCCCTGAATTTTCCACTGAAAGGATTAAAACGTCATGGTACATGCAATTCAGTACATTCTAAAGTAAGGATGACTAGCATGTAGCAATTCTATTTTAAGCTCACTAGACTCCACTGAAATGACAACAAAGTAAGTACTCTGGTTTGCCAAAAACAATGCCGAGGAGGATTTTAGGTATCACCAAAATGACGCGAAATTGATACGGAACATTTCAAGCATTTGTGTTGTATACTGTTCCCTTTAATATGGCAGCAACACATTAGAGATTTCACAAATGGTATAATCGATTTTCTGTTGAAAATCCAATCTTTTGTACTTTTAAATCATTTGATATACTTCCTTTTATTTTTGAGTCGCTACGCCAACCGTCAGCTTCTATCATGCATTGTTTGCAATTTCCATCACGTTCTAATTATTATACTTTTCCTTTGAGCCCCATCACCATGGAATGAAGGTAGTAAACACCTGTTCCGAAGATTTTCCGTGAGAACAGATACAATAAACGGTTCTCTTTACCATTCCATTCACTCACATTTTATTCAAATTAAACAATGGTTCCTCGGTATAAATGTAAAATAAAATACGTTTCTCGAGAAAGCAAAAACTAATCGGCTTGTGCCTCATAATGACGCATATGCGTTACTACACCTTATTCAGCAAATCTTCTCTCCTACTTATATTTACCTGTTGTCATGTATTTATTTCTGCATTTGAAATTGAACTCGAAGCAAAAATAAATATTGAAGATTGAGCCTTGCGCCGTCAGTATACAGTTACGTACAAAGTTAAAATTAGTTTCCTTTGGATCCGGTCACACTAGGCACAATAATGTCATCGCGTATTTATTTATTTGTGCTTGCTGTAATCCTATCTCAGTATTTTTAGATTATCAGAAGATCCGTATTTCAGAAATATTTTAGAGTGTTACTCTGTGGGAGCGTGATTAATTTAGATTACATAATCAAAATGGGGAGGTTTTGGCATACTTTGAATGTGATATCCGTTTGCGTAAAAATAACCTCTTTTAATATTTAGATAATCTGCTGTCAATAAAAATGAAAAATCTGCTGCCATTATATAGAGTACGGATTTAGCTTCCAGCTAAACTCCCAAAACAAATGCTTTATTCTTAGATTACTAGCATGTTTTACGAATACGTTCAAAGTTGAGTTTATGGTTGTAAGCCTACCCCGACAGACATTCGGATTAGTCGGAGATATGGACCATATCATATGGTCCTACTGAAGTTTCAATTACTGTTATTGTCATTATGCATTGTCAGTCTATGCCGTAACTGATACTAGTTTAGTGATCGTGCAAGGTTTGCAAAATATCACCGCATCACATTTACCGTTTACGACCAGGTAAATCTCTCAGATATGTTTGCAATGTAGTATGGTGCTCAGTGGTCCTGAAAAATAAATGCATTCGCGGTTTAAAGCGAAACGCATTTTCTGGGAAGCGAATTGAAATATCTTAACAAAAAATGTTTTTCCTTTTAAATGTTCTGATGCAAAGAATTAAACGATACCCAATACATATTACTTTTAGATTTCAAATCACGTTGCTCGGGAAAACACTTTGACAGAGTACAAAGAATTTGTTTGCTTTGATGGCCAAAATCCAACACGAAATTCGACCAGTTTATTATGCTATCGTTCTATGAGTCCGTCCTTTAGCGGTACCAGCAAGTCTCGTTGAAAGGTATATTGTTTTTAAAGTCAAACAACAGTACCAGGAATCAGAAACCAATAAGCCTGATAAGAAGGTTGATGATGGTAATGTCAATTGTGTGATGACAGACATTGTGCTAGCATATTGTAAACAAAAGGGAAAGTTGTTTACTTATACAATTTTATAGTACGCAAAGCACCTTGAACAAAAGAAGGTCGACAGAGGGAACGTGATATGAAACCACACTCTCCTTGTGTGCCTGTTGAACTATCCTCCTCTTTATTTTATTTTATGAACTGACATAGCATGACGTCTTTTAAAACACAACAGTGCCTTCTATGGGGAAAGCACGTGAAGTTCCGTCATCGTAGTCTCATCATCTTCATCAATTAACACTTCCAAAAGCTGAAAACAAATATTCTAGCCTCTTTCGGGTCTACAAGGTTATCAAGCTACAACTTTCACTTATTGCTTCGTATAGAGTCTCAAATTCGTAGAATCCACAAAATTGAAGTATCGTCCTGGGGGAAATGCTATTGACGATGGCTATGGTAGCTTACTCTATCACGGTCACATACATAAGTAAATAGCTCACTTCCATTTCCGTAGTTTTCAATTGTTTGGCCCAATTCATTCCAGGAATACGACCATTTTGTAGTGAGAACTAAGTAACCATTGTATGATACGTACTCACCTAAAGAAAGTGATAATCAGTCAACTGTAATATTTAATTTGACAGTTTAATTACCAAGCGGGTAGAAACCGAAACATGTTTCTTTGTTCAGTTTCTCACTTGTACCAATGAAGTTGCCCAAGTCCAAGAAAACAAGCGTTCATCTCCACTTTCACTTTCGTATTCTCTGAGCTGCATTTCCTTCCTTCAAGCTGCCATTGTAATGTAGTTAAAGTGAAAGTTGAGACTTGAGACCATTTCGTTTAGAGGTAGGAGTTTTGTAAAGTTATTGTTAACATTTTCTTCATGAAGGTTTCCTACAAAATATCATCTAGTCTTTGACAATCAAATACTTGTAACAAATGATTATTGAGGCAGACATATTTGTACAAGTGAATACTTTAATGCAACTAATCCAATAAATGTAAATGCCTTACTAATTATTATTCACGTTCGTTTGTTTCTACTAAATTGCATTGCATTGGAAATCAATGTGAACGGAACAATTTGAACAAAGTAGTAGATTTTTTTGTCCTTAATATGTTCTATTTCTATTCCATCGAAAAAAACATTTTCAGAAATGGTTGGAAATTTAGCGTCAGAAAATTATAGGCATAGTAAATGATTTAACCAATTCCGTAAATATTGTATAGTCATTGGTAATTTTTATGAACAATTTGTTCAATATGTTGTGAATGAATGTAATAGAGTTCTAATCCTCCTAATTATATAGGCGCCTCCTGACGTATATAGTTCTCCGATTTCCCATTCAGCGTTTATTAAGAACAAAGTTTTCTATAGAACATTCTCACGATACTAATCTGTTGTTAAAAGTAAATACAATACATGCACACGAATTTCTGCCACTGATATACTAGACGACAATTTTTTAGGAAAATGTCTAATCATTAGGGACTTCCAGGACACTCCACCGTCAAGATATTTCGGTGAATTTGCAGTGTCTAGACAGCCAATAAAGTGCACAATCTGAGCGTATACATTCTCATTCATTCATTTCTGTGGGGATTTGCTAAACCAATAGCTTGTGCACAAGAAAAATTCAATACAATTACGTTTTTGCTAAAGGGTATGTGGGCATGCCTTCTTTCACCGGAATTTCTATTGTACTAGATACAAATGCGTCGGCTAGCCTACATTTCATTACCCTACTTCATTTACTCCATGGTAGCAAAGAGTCGGTGGTCGAATGATTGTCTATAATCCAAGCTGAAAAAAATATGAAATGCATGCTTGCAATTTTAGTCTATCTACAAGTTAGTTAGGTAGATTCAATGTACAGTAATATCATTCTCTATAATTCAAGATTGAATTTTGACGACTTACAGTAAAGTAGTTGATACCGATTGTAGAGCTTGCTTGCATGAAATCATAGTCAGTGCCGTTACATATCAATCATTTATCTACGGTGTGTCGTTGTCCATCCCGATTAACTGTAGTAACTACTGAAATGAGTGCAAACACAAATTTAATTTAATATCTGAGGCAGCCTATCTATCATTGTCATTCTTATTCCAACGTATAAGGAACCATGTAATAATTTTCGCATCAAATTATTTGTCCGTTCAGTTTCATTTTCCTTTGTAGGCTCCATCTGTCCAATTCATCTTGCTGTTTTGTGACTGCTGCTTCCATTCTAATGAAAATATCAAGTATTTTCATTCATAGAACGATTTCATTCATTCATTTTCTTTGTTATTTGTTTCCATTGACTGGCTAAACTGTCAAGTGTAGTAATGAATGAATTTGGTATGTTTTTGAAAGTACGAAGGGTTCTCAAAACGGAACAGGCTGGATATCAATGAGCAATAATCAGTCAAGAACTCCAGTATAATTTACTTATGGGGAATAACGGATACTGTAAGAGATCCACGTAGAGATTGACGCTAGTATTACTAATCGCCTTTTAGAAAAGTATAATGAAATAAAATTCGCAAAATATGTAAACTTTTACAGTAGTTCCAAAATATAATTGTGGTTGCCTTCCCCACCGATACGTTAAATTCTTCAAAGAGCTGTTAAAATGAAAGAGTTGTTCTTTCAAGGAAAGAAGCGGACTAAATCGTAGTCTTTTGATTGCAAGTATTTGGAAATAATTTACCTTTCCCAACTAATTCTGTTATTGTTGAATGTTCTCATTTTCTGAGTTTCTGTAACAGACAAATTGAGTGTATCCAATACCAAAACTTCTTTCAACAACGATGTAATTCATTATGTAATTTAGGTATACACACATTCTTACAATTGAAAAGTATCATTGTATCGCGTTTTCTCAGAAAATGTAGTCAGTATTTTAGCGGTTAAGGCAAATATAATTTGTGTTACATTTTATTCAGATAATTGTGCTACCGGTTTTTCTGCTACTCTTTGTTAACGAAACAAACACACCTGTGGGAAGGAAGAAATAGGCAACGTGGAGTGCATAGAAAGTTGAAACTTGTTACAACGACCATATTACGACTTACATAGAATTTCGGTTTCTTTGGCCTTGAAGATTTCAACTCTGTTTTTTCATTTGAGCGTAGGTGTTTCTCACGCATTGAAAATGTAAAGGATCACGTAATGCATGCATACTTCAATGCTCTATAACTCAATTCGAGTGCTTACGTTATGAGGATATCTGGTAGATTTCTTCTTTGATGCGTTTAATATATGTACATTGTTTGTAAGCTTGGTTCTCATAATAAGCATGCAATTTCTCCATAATGGGCTGTCAACCCAACGCGAATTTTGCCATCATTGTTGTTTAGCTTGCCTATGCACTATATTTGAAGTGTGTGCAATCAACGTCAACAATATATCTGCGGGCGTATTTAGTGTAGATATCCAAGTCGTTTTTATTCCACTTCCACAAAACAGTTCATGCCAAATGTATACAAGGCACAAAGTAATGTCTGTAAATCACTTTCTAGGAGTCAGTACAATATTAAAGGGCTTCGGTTGAAGCACAAATCCAACTCCTTCCGTTCCAAAATCAGCATTGGGCTTCTGAGGATCTGGTAGCACCTGAAAATTCTGAAAGATGCTGGTAAAATACAAGAAGAGACTATCCTTAGCCAGAGTTTCGCCAATACATTTCCGCTTTCCCTCTGAAAACGGCATATACGCCTCGTGTTTCACTACTTTGGTACCGTCCTCACTCAAGAACCTCTCTGGTCGAAAATTCTCTGGATCTCCCCATACGTGAGGGTCGTGATGAAGCCCAAATACATTCGCCATTATCATGGTATGCTTTGGAAGTGTATAACCACATATAGAAAAATCAC
This sequence comes from Sinella curviseta, assembly GCA_004115045.4. Taxonomy (NCBI): domain Eukaryota; kingdom Metazoa; phylum Arthropoda; class Collembola; order Entomobryomorpha; family Entomobryidae; genus Sinella; species Sinella curviseta. Next base: position 568,078 of record CM023202.3, read on the forward strand.
TGATAAGACGATGAGGGAGGGCTAAAGGTAGAACTGATGAAATTCGGAGGATTTCCATAATGGTAGCTTCAACGTATGGCAGTTTTGCTTTATCTGAGAGTGAGGGCCTGTTGGAAGATCCTAGTATGGCATCAATTTCTTTTTGAACTTTCTCCTGTACGGCCTGGTTACTACTGAGATATAATAGAGCCCACTCTAAGCTTGTAGCCCTGGAATTTAAAAGTTGTTTTGGGAATGTAAGTAGGTACTTATGGGATTTGCTATGTTTTTAATTTTCAGTATTCTCATATTTGTTAATTGAGACATTACGTGGTTTCAGATCCACCAATGAACAGATCTATCACGCTATGGAGCAAGTTTGTATCTGCAAACAAATTCAAAAAATTAATAATGACTATTTTGATTGAATTTTTATGAAAAAATAAAAATATTACTTACGTCCTCGTTCGTTGTAAAAGCTTGAGTTAGGATCCTTTTCCTTCTTGATTTCATACAGATAGTAATCTATGTAATCCCTTTAAGGTCAATAATTCACACATGAGATTTTGCTTTGGATTCTGTTAATATTCTTGACATGTGCCTTACTTTAAGTTAGCCTCATCCCACTTTTCACTGTGCTCTTGAATTGCCGATTTGCAAGATTCTGCCAAATCTATATTTACTTTTACCCATGTATTCCAACCCATCATATCAGGAACGATATATCTCAGGAATGGTGCATAGTAAAGTCCATTACCTGTGACCTCTGTAAAGGATCTAAAACACACAAAATGTAATTGGTGACAGTATGTAACTTTTTCCTAGAAAAAAAAACACTGCCATATAACGAACTGGTACTCACTTAATCAGTCTTTCTGCACGAAGGACAAATTCCGACGTGCCATTCACCCATTCACATCTCCGGCCGGACACAATGTTCCAGAGAGTATTTGCCACAGGAGAATTGAATATTTTGTTTCCTTTTAACGGTTTATTTTGCCGTTCTTTCAACCAGTTAATTGTAACGGTAACATCCTCCATTATCATTCCTTCCATTGAGGATTTAGCAAATCCAAACTCCTTGAGAGCTTTAAAGGTAAATCTGCGCTGCGCTTCAGACGTGGCTCCTTCCGAGTTGGCAATACCTGTGCAATATTTAATGGTTTTTTAAAGTGAACACGGTCAGTAAACATCTATAAAAATCATGAGTCATGATTCATGACATGAGTTGCATAACACACCGTTGTCGCCTTTGCAATACTCCATACTTATAGGATTCTCTGGATTCCTTCCTGAGGTTATGGGATTACTAAACACCTCTTTGATTATTTTGGCATCCGTCAAAATCACCATACTAGAAAGTGATAATTCATTTTAATGTGTAAGCTGTTGAATGATCCATTACTACTTTTGAGCTCAAGCAATACATACTTTTCGGAGCCCAGTTTCAAGCTCATCACTGGTCCATATCTTTTAGCCCATCGCATAAATGTCAAGTGGGGTGGATCCTTGCCAACTTGCAGAAGATTCCCTACTATTGGATATGGAGTGGGGCCTGCAAAATAATAATTTTTTGCATATGAAATTAACTTCGTCTTTGAGAACTGAAAAATGGAAAGAAATAAGATGCTCTTACCCGGGGGTCGATTAAATTTGCTTTTTCTTCCTTTAATGAACAGCCAGATTGCACTAATTAGTAACAAAACTGTTAAATAGTAATGGTAGCTGCTGTCGTCGTTTCCAGTGGTCATGGTTAGTAGTCGTTGTTAAAATTATTGTATAAAATCTAATCCAGTTGACTAGTCAAAAGTGAAATGCCAACTGAATTGATATTATGCTGCATCACTGGAGTCCGCAAGGCTGTCCAAAAGGTTTATGCAGATTCCAACAAATGTACAGCGAATATTTGCGTGAGTTTTCCTCATACATACCTGTATCAAGTTATCTTTCAGTGTAACATTGAATAGCAATAAATCCATGAACAGGATTTACGGTTCCATATAACATGTTCCATTGTATTCATGATAAATGCGCATATAGTGCGAAGATATATAATTAAATTATCAGCTGAAAATTATGGGATTACGTAATCCCAAATTGCAAACTACAAATGATTCACAGCAAAAAGATAATTCCATTAAAATTTATCGCTTTGAACTTTTTGTTTTTAAAATGTCCAAGATAGGTACATATGTCGAGAGTTTCCATTCATCGAAGCTGCAGCGATATAAAATAATATTATCGCCTTAATGTTCATCGTAAATGGCGTTATCTGTTTTTATTACAGCGTTGATGCTTATACGAGATGCGGCAGGCAGCCTGGCTGGACCGCTTCGCAATGAAGCTGAGCAAAAAGTCACATATTCGCATCCTTTTCCAGTTTCAATGCATCCTTACCGCAACGTAAATATAACTGGTTATTTTATACTAATCAGCATTGTCATTAATGTGTCATTGCAATTGTGCATGTTTTGCGATAAGAATATTTTCAAGTAAGATGGTTGGATTAATTGGCAAGTACAAGCAGCATTGAAACCATCCATACCTGTACATACTTTGTTTAAAATTTAAAAGTAAAAACATTAAGTATTAACTTGGCAACTTTACTGAAACACAATGGCGGTGGTAAATTTTTATATCAATTTTTAACTCCGCACTCAGGACGAATGTGGCTGGAAAAATTGACCAGGGAAAGAAGAGTAGTTATCTACAAATGACCTTGAAATTTTCAGTCGCTGATGCTGGTGCTACGCTGTAGCATATTTATGGCGATTCACGTTTCTACACGACAAATTAATGCTCCTGCTATCACTGTGAATGTCACCTTTGTTATCGCCTTTGCACCTTTCCAGTGGAATGCGAATTGAGAATATCGTGTTGTTAAATTGTAACAACAATTTCTGCTGTCGTTATCGTAATTTGTTGGCGTATATCCAATAAATTCTAGGATGCATAAATGAAAAACGCGAAGTTGTTGACAGTATTTGCAGATAGATAACGAGAATCTGGGAGAATACAAATTTCTAATGCTTTCTATAATTCCAAAGCCAGCATAAATTCGATTGTTTTCCAACTCGCAAATAGCAAAAATGTACTCGGCAACATTACATAATTAGTACTAGGTACAATAAGTTTACATAGTTGATCTTAAGGTTACCACAAAAGGGTTTAGTGTAGACAGGAGTCACGCTTACTTATATATGAAGGGGCTGAAAAAAATAATCTCGCGCAAATTTTCTTAAGATATTAATTGTATTGAATTTTAGTTAATATATGTATTTAGATGCTAACAAAATTCTGGTACAAACGATTCTCATTTTTAAGCCTAATTGATTTGTTGTTTTGACAGAAATATAGCGTCACAATTGAGCATTGAATGAGAAGGTATTTCTTGTGCAGGACTTATATCCTCTTGAATTAAATAAAATTAAATCACTTTTACAATTTAGGATTTTTATAAACGTTTTCATTTACATCTTTCAACGAATTGGGAGCAAAGGGAATTAGGAGCAAATTTATTTTTAAGTTTGCCGTTTTCAGAAAACGGACTTCCGCCTCTCATTACACAGTATGGTGCAAATTTATATATGATACGTTTATCCTTGTTACCTGAAATCACATTTGGAAATATAACATGCGTGAAATATAACATGGAATTAAATATCGTTCAACTTTCACCAGCTACATTACACGTACACTGATGCAAGCTCAGCTGAGTGCAAACTATTAATATCATTTCTTTCATACTTCACGGACGTAAAAGTTTGAAAATAGTCACGGCGGAATGAGTTCACTTGAATGGATTTTGAATCTAAGCATAAGTAAAGTTAATGAGTTAAAAACTGAAATCTTCAAGTCTCATTTATTCTATAGCACTGAACATTAGATAGTACAGTATTTGAATCTGGCGATACTTGACACTGTTGAAAGACACAAGGGCAATCAAGAAAATTATTATCTGTACCCACAATTTCTCCAACACATTTATTTTTCTCATCTGAAAATGAACTGAACGCTTGCAGGTTCACATTCCCCCCAGCTTCACGTTGTTCACGTGAGTAGCCACTGATTAAACGGTGAAGTAGAGACAAATGTATAGCTGACGGAATTAATAAAATTTTATTAAGGATGCCATCATCGCAAGGCGTTTTTTCTTTGTTTGATAATGTAGGCGTGCTGGACCATTCGACTACGGAACCAATTTCTTGATACACTTTAGTCTGAGCGGCTTGGTGACCGAAGATGTGTAACAGCGTCGGTTCTATGTTTCTGGTCCTGTCGGAAATAAAAACATCTATGTTACGTCATTATTCATAAAATTGATAATATAGTTATACTCTTATAGATATATTAATAGGGTCACTACGTTGTTTCGGAATCACCGATAAACAGAATACAAGCACGTTCTGATCTCTAAAAACATCAACTTACTTTAGCATATCGGCTCGGAGTAGTTCCAATGTGCCATTTTTGCAATCGTATGGCTGATGAGATTTGTGCGTCTTTTCCATGGGTGAAGTGAATATTTTGATTTTTCTTTTACAATATTCAAAACGTGACTGGTTATCTATATTTCTTCCATGTGACAAGAATATTGTAAACACCTCGTTGATTATCTTCGCGTCCGTGAGAATTTCCATCCTAAGGAGATTACAGTAGAATGTTTCCTTAATGATATTGCTTGGATAGGAAGTAATTGTCTTTTCACATTTTGAAACATACTGTTCTGAGTCCCTTTTCATGCCATATTTTTCAGCGCATTGAATATAGATGAAATTGAACGGGGGTATCGTGGCACTTTGCGAAGCGTTTCCAACTACTGGATTTGGAGTAGGACCTGGAAATATTGTAATGTTATATTTCATGCAATTAAATTTAGGCATCTTTCATTTGTTGCAGATACCAAGAACGACTTTGAAGTCTTACCAAGTAGATACTTCATATTCCATCTTGGTCTACTAATGAGTAGCCTAATTGCTGAAACAGTAGAGTAGACGATCAGAATATCGATATTGATAGAGTGATTAGGTATGTATTCTTAAGGAAATTACTTACCTATCACCAATGTAATCAACAATAAAATGGTTAAGTAGTAATTAAAATTACTATTGTCTTCGGCAGATGTCATATTTTGCAATTGATTGCTAAATCCATGATAATAGCAACAATAAACACCAACTGGTTCCGAAGTAACTTACAAAATGATCTACCATTTTGTGTAGTAAAGGAAACCGTAAAAATCATGAACTCACTTTATAAAGGATATAATTTTTTTGGGATATTTTTTCGCCATCACATTTTTATTTTAGCCATTTATTCCGTGCACACCATAATAAGTGCTTGTGCGATAATGATTAAGGTATGTATCATTATGTGATGCAGCGCATCTCCAAAGGTATCACTTTTGTTATCATGCAACGTGAAAATTGCTAGTCGTTCTCCATTATAAACAAGTGTGAAACAAAGATGTGCAAACACATTCATAATATTCCCTTCAATGTATATCTGGATATCTACATTCAATGTTACATATTATGATGTCCTAAATTTTTACTTTAGAGCTTCATACTGCACGCACGCACATACCTGAAAAGATATTGTTGTATACATCTGTGGATTTGATCATGAGAACGTTTATACAACACTTATGGCAGGTTGCTTAACCTTGAAAAATCCAACCGAAATGTATAGTTATACATACATTGACATTTGTTGAATATTTAAATTATACCACATAAATTGTCACTTCATTCCATTATATGTAATGAATATGATGCACTACATTGCAAATACATTGTTTTTGGCTCATTGTAAGCTTATATTCAATTCCCTTTTGACTCTAGCTGTTGGTAAATTTATCATAGATGTAATTCGGTTAATGCTTAAAAACTTGCAATTACCGTTATTCTCCAGCATTAAAGCTACCATATTAAAATGAAGATATTCACAGTCATAATAAATTATAAAAAATCTATTTGGAAACTGGTCGAGGAGCATAAAGATTTCATTGCTGCATTTGACAGTAGGGCAGATACATGCTACACCGGAAGCATTTCAGTTTCATTCCATCCTCGTTGCTGAAATGACGAATTTCGTTCTGTTCTGTAGTCCACATTTCATTTATCCATTAGACTGAAAAATGTGCATAGAAAGCAGATTCACGTTCACAATTGGTTCAAAGACTACTTTGGTGGTTTATCAATGCGCCAATCTCGGCATCAAAATTAGTCATAAAGATGGGATAGAACAATGGAAATTGTTCAAGCTAATAAGGAAAGAGAATGAGTATTTACCAATGACCTTGGAATTATTTAAGAAGTAGCACATGCAGACGAGATGAAATATTAATAAGGTTGATTCTTTCTTCACTGCTGTATTTGTAACATAACAACGGTAAAGCAATATGATTTTATTTCACTTTCATAGTACTAAAACTAAATTAGCACTGTGGGCTCTTTAAATAATATGCATTAGAACAAAAATGTACTTCATATGACGTGTTTCTGGTAGACAACATGAGCTTTGACAGAAATTCTGAAAGTAAAAGAATTTTCCCGTCAGCTTTGATGCATTAGAAGAATCGGTTCTGTAAAGGGAGGATGTATTACCTTTATATTACCACTTCACATTAAGAAATAATCGAATCATGGTATTAGAAATGAGCTGCTTTTGCTTCAGACCCAATACATTACTTTCTTGTATGGCATTGTGGCATACCGAAAGAAGAAAAATCTTGCTGAACTTGACAGAAGTGAAAGCAGAGAGTGAACATCATGCCTTGCATTTGCAATCGATGGCTAAACAGTCATCCACGGTCCATCAAAGTAATTTGTTCGTTGCATTAATCGGAACACCACAATTAAATATTGCTTGAATTTCCCATCACAAATGCCGCAACATAATGGCAGATGAATTAATGATATTGTAAAGATGACAAGTAATTTTGATTTAAACTCACTCTACTGCACTGTAGAGGTAATAAATGTACTCCCGTTTGTGTAGCATATGAAGGGTTTCCGTTTGTGTAGCATATGAAGGGTTTCCGTATGTGTACTATTCCACTCAAATGCAGCCGTCACAAGTTGAAGATTTTGTGAATGGTGTAATCGATTTTCCCTTATGAATACTATCTTTTGTACATTTAAATGAATGGTATTTCTCCATTTATATTCCGTTGATTAACTACCTCAACCGGTACTTCATAGCTTGTTTTGTTTCTCCCGATTTACAATAAATTCTACTTACCAATTATACAAAACATCATCTCCCAGCAGAGTGAAATAAATGTAGTGAAACCCTTTTCCGAAGATTCATGAGGAAGCTGGAGACAACAGATCTCATTGCCATCCACTTCGATAAAAATAAACACAAACTCCTTAGAATAAGTAACGATTGCTATTTGAAAACAGGAAGATTGATCGGCTTGTAAAGGAGATTTACCTAGTAACAATAGGAGACATCTGCTTTTATTACAATAAATTTCGCAAAATCTCTCAGGAGTATTTGCGCGTTGCCCACATTTACTTCACACCTACTTGAGAGCCTACATCTGTACTAAAATATATGTACATATACATATATAAGCGTATTGTGCAAGCATTGCTTTTATTGATTTGTAGTGGATGTAAAAGGCAACCTGTTCACTTTCAAGTTCAACGGTGTCAACATTGCTCCTGCAAAAGTACGATGCGTGTAACTGTGTAGCGAGCGTTCAGAGGAAAAATCTTTGTCGCGTTGTAAGTGAAAGCTGTCAGAGCAGAAAGTTGAACAATAGCGTTGCCTTGTAAAGCTGTAGCAATATGTTAGCATATCAGATAATAATATGTTGTATTACAGGTCCTCTATGGTCGGGGACAGTGATAGTATTAGACATACATTTAGACATATGTACTTTTTGATGTCATACTTTGCCTACTTAAATTAAAATAACTTTAAGGAAACATAATGTAATTGTTAGTTGCATTCAGCTGGTTTTGTAAAACCAATGTACCACATTTAGAATTTCAAAAACGTCGTCCGCGACCTTTTGTTTGATGGACAGTTTTTAAAACATGATTCAGCCCTTCTCATCATTCTAAAATTTCGAGAAACATACCTATTATGCTACCTGTAAGATTTCAACGTTTTCATATGCTTATAATCAGACAGCGCTACCAGGAATCAACAACCAACCCGGCACATAGAAGATGAAGAGGGCATTGCGTGATCATTATTTGTTTTTACATTGACGCAAAAGGAAAACTTATTTACTCAGAAAGTACAATGCAAGAAAGACTTTGAACAAAACAATGCCGAATCTTACAGACAAGCAAAACACTTCAGATATATCGGATGGTCTGTCGTCTTTGATATTGTGAATGACATAATATAAAATTGTATAAAGCACAGAAACGTCTTCCAAGAGGAAAGCACGTGGCATTCCGTCAGCATCGTCATCATCGGTCTATAGCACGTTTCCGGAAGCCCTAGGGATACACATTTTCAATCTTCATTACTTTTTCTCTATGTAGGAAGATATGAGGCACTTGTTATTTGTAGAGAACTTCAACATTCTTGGAATCCCCCAAATTAAAACTTCTTAGAGGCCACGTTGTTGACGCTGGTGTAGTTCTCTACTAAAGCACAGCCATGTGTAAAACATTGTTCAATTCTTCCATTTCCATAGTTTCCAGTTGTTGTCAGTACTCTATTCCTGGAATACTTTTCGAATGGACAAGAAATGTATTGCTGGAATGGAAGAACAAATAAGCAATTATCAAAGGTAGTGCTGGTACTTTATCTGCATGCATCTTAAAACAGGCGAGAATTAGCTTATTGGAATATGTAGCTTGACGGAATATATAATTTCCACACGAGAAAAAAATCAAACAAGTTTAAACTTAAACTTCAATTCCGGTTACTTGCTCAAAACGCAATACATTGAGCGCATGTTTCCACTTTCCTATACATTCTCCATGATCCCAATTCTAGTAGTGACTGTAAATGGTGAAAGTAGTGCCATAAAGGAATGTACAGTACCATATATTCTTTCTTACTATGACCTTAGTATCGTATCTTATTCTTATTTTCATTTTCTATACCCTTTCCAATGCATTGAGTAATAGATGACACTGTTAATAAAAAAAACTTTTTAGCCGAGAAGCCACATATATTCCAAACAATAATCAATATCACGAATTGATGCGCTTAACAAACATGCCTTTGCTGATACCATTTTTGTTTTCCTTCGACTGGCGTCATGTCTACTACCAGTAAAATGCAATTTGTACGGGTATCTTGTTTGAGCTTAGATGTCAGTTCTCGCGCGAAACGACAAATCATTGTACAATTCCCTCACTCCGGGTCGTCACGTGATTTCTTCAAATGTTTTAACGCCTAGACAACTAATAATGGTATTGATTATCTTTTTAATGGTATCTTCCTTTCACAGAATCAAGCGGAAAATAACTCCTGTAACTGGTGTCTTGTATATATCTGTAAAGGCATTTAGAAATAAAAATCATGTACAGCTTTTATAGTTTCGTGATGATTTTTGTACACTGGCTTTCAGAGTATCGTAGATAATGAATATGGTCGCGACACATTTCTAGTTCGCAGTGAAGTGCATGTTATGTATCTTTGGTCACAACGCAAAATTATGAAGGTGGACAATAAATGTTTTGAGATGCATGTACTACGATAAAGATTCGGTTCAAAATATTGGTCAACTTACATACAAATAAACACACACAAGGGGATCTTATTGCATTTTTGCGATGCTCTATCAGTTCAAGTAAGGATCAAATGAATGAACATTGATACACAGGTAGCATCGTAGAAGCCAATACAAGTTGACCCATACAAAAATCTCCCAGTACAAACATGTAAGAAATAAGGAGAAAGTAATTCTACATTGCATTAATAACACACCTACAATAATCCTTTTGTTTTCGTGTTCGATGCACCTGACGTTTGAAATTATATGAACGTTGATGCATATGCACATGATGAGTATGCTTATACATAAAATGGAGGACTCGCAGTAGATGGATGGAACTAAGTGATCAAAATGTTTGTAGGACTTTTAGAATGCAGCAAAGTGAATCTAAACCGTATTTAATGTTCATTGTCAAAAAATCAATGGAATTTAGGGTAGGTTTGCAATTTGCAACGATACGAGCGTAGGTGATATCACCATGGCATATCAAACAGCAAATCTATTTTCGTACGACCTGCGGTTTTATATTATTGAGATATGAAACAGCTCAATCCATCGTTTCATGGTACTTTTTCATCGGCAGCTTTCATATAAGAGACGTGATAGATACATATTATGTACTACATGTTTGGTGACTGACCTGAACATATTTTAGCTTAAGTGCCATGCCCTGCCACGGAGAATATGATAATAAGACAAATAAACTTTCACTTCCCAAAAGTACACTGACTAGGTATCTAGTATGACTCGTATATGAATATAACATCATAATTTGTTATATTGCGTCCTCTGCGATGAGACATTCAATCAATCAATAATTGTCATCACTGCAATGTTCAGAATCAGTTGGTTTAAAACTTCATCACAAAATGTTTCATTATTTTCACGACGATAGCTAAGATAATTGCAAGTATTAACACAAAAGTGAAAATGTGGTTGCGGTTAAACCCGTTTATCTTGGCGTTTCTGATTGTACTCAATGCTGATATCCGCATTTTAGAGCAAAATATATCGTAAGCCAATTCTATATATTACATCATAATTAAAAATATTATTTTCGGTATATAAGCAAAAATAATATATCTCAACTGTAGAAACTCGTCCTGTTTCATCCCTGGATCCACCTTGGAGTCCAACGTCTGGTATACCATCAACATGCCGGGTTTCAATCCAGGCTACCTCACGTGGACCTCGAAACCTGAAACAGGACTAGGTGTTATGTGGCATCTCTACCACATTTTCGGACTCAACGACACATCGTCAGCAAAGTATAAAAAGGGCGGCGAGTGGTATCAAAGTACGCTATGGGAATTCCTGCCATCAAAAAGTTACCCTTGTTGGTACAAGATGAGAAATTCACGGCTTCCGGATTGCTATGTTACCTGGGGTCGAGGTGGATATCTACCAACTCATTCGACGTATGCATCGAATTACGTGGTACTAGAAAGAAATAGGGACGAGGCAGACTACATGATGAAGCCAGTTTTCATGGAAAGTCGCAGCGGGATTCAGTATCATCGTCTGATTATGCAACGCTTTCCACATGGAATTATCAATTGGAGCAGAGGCGATGAGATTGGGCATTATCTCGGAAATCATCACACTGGCAGCAAACCTATTATGGCTCGATATGATAAAGGAGGTGTGTACTATGACGATGCGCTTTTCATGTTTACCGAAGCGGATAAGTCTACTTCTAAGAAAGGATGTGCAGTAATTGCAAGAAACTCGGGAAACATTGAACTTTCTTTTGCATTCTCCTCACTGCTCTCAGTAGGAGCTTTAGTATTTCAGCAAGAAATTTCGCAGTAAATAAGGCTCTCGATGTTAATATCATCTGGTATTCAAAAATCTATTGCATTTACATATTTCCAGGTTAGCATTACCGTGTGAGTAGGAAGTAGATAAAGCGAAATTTAATTCCTTAGAGTGCTGGCAATGCAAAGTTGTGTAATGGGATGATAATATATACATTTTTCCTAATGTACTTACTATGATTAAACGACAGCTATAAAAACAGAGTTTATATTACAAGTACAATTTGCGTTCCAAATTATTTTTTATCTAGCCTTCTGCATAAGTTTTTGAAGTTCAAACATTTTAGAGCATCAATTGCCAACAAAATGTGTGAACTCATGAAGAAATGACGTAGTAACTCAAAAGGCAGTGTTTCCGCTTCTTTTCATTGCTCATCAAATATTCTTAGAGCACCCGACTCATAAACAGTTTAAGAACGCTGTCCATCTTACTTTTACCCATAAATGTTATATTTGTGACCCTTTAAGTCATACGCTTTATGTTGAGGCGAAGATACTAAAAAGCAATAGGATATGCGTGTTGTTTTAAATATCATAACTTACAAGGGACGCAATCATCGACGTTCGCCAAATGCGACCAGAATCTGTCAGACAACTAATTTTTGAGTGCTGAATTCAATTCCGGTGTCAAAAGTCCTGTATGGGCATGCGTACTGCATATACAAGAGGGTACGACATTGCTTTATACATGGTATAGGTCGCCCAGTGCTCAAAAAAATTTCATTACATAAAACGATGGGGGAATTCTTTGTGATCATTTTTTGTCATAATATCATGCCACAAATGTGTATCCTTGTTCCGTAGTGGGCCTTAGAAGGGTAACATCCCGAAAAATATTAAAGATTTTATGACGAATTATGAATGAGTTTTGCCACATGTATTTGGGGTATACCACCACTGTGTATTTGGGATATATTAAAGTGGTACATACATATATACCTTACTTTATATGCTGTACACAAGCCCATACGGGACGTTTGACACCGGAATTGAATTTAGCACCCAAAAATTAGTTACCTGACTAATTCTGGTCGCATTTGGCGAACCTCGGTGCTTGCAGTCCCCTTGTTAGTCGCTGGGATGGATGCGCTCCGGTAGCAACATGCAAATGAATTAACCCATGTTTGTATTTATTTGTGTTGTATTTATTTTAAGAGCTCGACCATGTGATACACTCCTATTTTTATGACCATTTGTAGTTATGTAGCAAATCGTGAAAAGTACTAGTAGTAAGTAAAACATTCTATATTGGAGTTAGAGCACATTTTTAGTTATTCCTTGAGAAGTCAACTCATGCATCATATCATCATTTGAAGCTGCAAATCTCGAACTCTCGCATCCAAAACCTACCTAACTGCCCCCTGCAGTACGAAGGAGTGATAAAAATACTCGATTGCCGAGCTGAACAAATTTTAGCTTAAGTGCTTGGCTAATTTGATTTTGTCAAGAGTACTTTCACCTACCAAAAGTAAATTTACAAGGTATCTAATATTAATCACATTTAGCACTGTGCATCAGTTTGCCATTTTACTTTTTCTGTGATGATAAGTATTATGTATGTATCGTTGAAAAACCAATTAATCAATAATTGTCACCACTGTGCTGCTCGGAATCAATTGTTGGTATAGTTTAAAACTTCCGTACACATACTTCTTCATTGCTACGACGATGGCTGAGATCATCCGAAGCTTCCGTGTAAATGTGAAAATGTGGTTGTTGTTACACCCATATTTCATAGCGCTTCTAATTCTCATCAATGTCCATGTCCGAGTTATAGGGCAAAATATATCGTAAGCCAATTATGTATATTCTATCACAATTAAAATAAATATTTTTCCCAATTTAAAATCTAATAACATTGAAATTTTAGAAACCCGTCGTGTCTCATTCCTGGATCGCACTTGAAATCCAACGTTTGGTATACCATTGACATGGAAGGATATAGTCCAGGCTACATGACGTGGACCTCGACACCTCAAACGGGACTAGCTGCTACGTGGCATCTCTACCACGTTTTCGTACTTAATGACACATTTTCAGCGAAGTATAAAAAGGGCGGCGAATTTTATCTAAGTACGCTATGGAAATTCCTTCCATCAAAAATCTACCCCGGCTGGTACAAATTGAGAAATGCTGGGCTGAAAGGCAGCTATGTTACCTGGGGTCGCGCAGAGTTCTTGTCATACCCTGCGGCAATACATCGTATTGAGACTTCGTATGCATCGAATTACGTGGTACTAGAAAGAAATAGGGACGAGGCGGACTACATGCTGAAGCCTGTGTTCATGGAAAGTCGCAGGGGGATTCAGTTATATCGTCTGATTATGCGAAATTTTCCGCAAGGAGTTATCCATTGGGGCCTAGAGGATGAGAATGGGCATTGTATTGGAAATCATCACACTGGTACTGAACCCATGATGGCCCGATATCATAAAGGAGGTGAGTACTATAACGGAACGCTCTTCATGTTTACCGAAGCGGATAAGTCCCTTTCTCGGAGAGGATGTGGAGCGTATACCGGAAACTCGGGAAACATTGCATTTTCTTGTACACTCTCTTGGCTGCTGTCTGTAAGTGTTTTCATATTTCAACAAGTAATTGTACAGTGAATACAGCAGTTAAGCCTATCTGGTAATAAAAAATCTATGTTTGCCTATTTTCAACTTAGCATTAAATTAGCAATTTGTATATGGATTATGTATTCCAAACGTTAATTCGTGATAGTGTTGTCAATACAACGAGCAATGTATAAATGTTTACTAATCATTTTTTGCAACTGAATAGCACCAGTAAGCATAGGGTAAGCATGAAATCAGACTAGCAGCAATGATTTTTCTGCAACTTGTGCACTGCAAAAATATTGAAGCTCAAACATTGTATTTGCATCAAAATGCTTAAACGCATGAAGAAATGACAGGAACTCAAAGGCATGAAGATATATTGATATTCAGAAAGGCTTTGCGCGTTTCTCCTAAATAGGATAATAACCAAGCTTGTAAGAGAGGTTCGTCCGATCTGATAGCATAAGACATGTATGGTTCGGTTGCTAGGGACATCCTCATGACAACTTAACGTATAGCAGAGTCAACATGTAGTTATACCGTTTACTTCAGAAGAAGTTGGAGGGTATCCGATTGAAGCGAAATTTTAATTTCTTCAGTTTTATTTGTTAAATTCTTTGCTTATCAATAAGTACAGCATTTCTTACCTATAAATCAATTAATCAATAAACGTCCCTACCTGGCCGCCAAGAGTGTTTTCCCCGCTTGCTTGGATTAACATTTCTATATGTCTTAGTCAATCTCAAATCGGTGTCTAGGGGAAATTCGAGTTTCTAAACAACAGGAAGTTGGGCGTTTGGTTGAACCCACGTCAGGGTTCATATTATTTCCACACGGCGGCATCCATGCTAGGAACAAATACATCGTAAGCCAATATAAAATATGTAAACCATACTTGTTGCTATACGAATTTATAACAAAGTAGAATATTGCAATTCTAGGAAACATAATTGTCTTATACATGAATCAGTCTTGGAATTAAACATCGACATGGAAGGTTACAGCCCAGGTTACCTCATGTGGACCACAAAATATGACCGATTCACAAGTAGTGTCCGATGACATCAACATCACATTTTTGGACTCAACGACACGATCGAGTTGATAATGATTGCCTAATAAGACCTGTGATGATGGCGACCGAGGGCGTTAAGACGGATTACATAAAGAAGCAAAGCTAAAAAACATGGTAGTGGTGAAATTGCAATGGCATATCACGGAATATTACACTATTTAAATGCGTAATTGAGTTAATTTTAACTTGGAAAGCTGGAGTTAAGTGTGAAAGGCAACTCTCCAATTTTGTTCATATTACTAACATGTAATAAAAGTAGCATCTTATAATATAAGTTGGCACCATGATTGTAAATTTTGCCAATAATACATTACGATATTACAAAGTATCTTACATATACTAGATATAAGCTTTTAACGACTTAATTTTGCAGTTGTATTGCTGTATAAGTAATACTCATCGCGTGTCAAATCAATAAATCAATACGGCAGCGTAAAATACAAGGTTTTAATAGGTTGTAATAAACGTTCAGCTCACTCTCGGGACCATACTAACGTGAATACAAGTTTAAACAAGAAAAAATGAAGCAATTGGCAAACACAATTTTGTGGCTAATTTCATTTCCTTTGTATTGCGACAGCAACGTTCTAGGGAAAAATATATCGTAAATCAATTGTAAATAAATCAACAACAATTCACAATTATTGTAATTACGTCAATTAATTTTAACGCTGAATATTAATATTTCAGGCAATCCGTTTGTCTCATACCTGGATCATTTCTGGAATCTAATGTTTGGTATTCCATTGGCATGGAAGGTTTTTCTCCAGATTACCTCACGTGGACCACGAAATCGAACAAAAAGACACGAGGTATTCAATGGCATCTCTACCATATTTTCGGACTCAACGACACCTTCTCAGCAAAATATAAAAAGGGCGGGGAGTGGTACGATAGTACGTTGTGGGAATTCCTACCATCAGAAACTTACCCCGGCTGGTATAAAATGAGAAATGCTCGGTTTCCGGATAGCTACGTCACTTGGGGTCGCGAAGAGTTTGTGCCAACTCATCCAGGGAACGGTTCAAATTATGTGATTCTAGAAAGGAGCAGGGATGAGGCGGATTACATGCTGAAACCGGTGTTCATGGAATTGGAAAGGGGTATACGGTTTCACCGTTTGATTATGCGGAATTTCCCGAAAGGAATGATCAATTGGAGCAGAGACGAATATAACAAGATTGGGCACTATATTCAAAATCATCACACTGGTAGTAAATCTGCAATGGCTCGATACGAGAAAGAAGGTGACTATTACGACGACACACTTTTCATATTTACCGAAGCGGATAAATCACCTTCCAAGCCATATTGTAGATCAAGTGGTAGAAACTCGGGAAGTGTAATTTGTGATATATCTTGGTTGCATTTATTATTTCTTTTAATTTTCCAACAGACACTTACAAAATAAATGTGCTGAAAGTTATAGCCATCTGACATAAAAAAGCGTTCATTTATTTCGAAATCAATCCTCAACATTAATTTTGAACTTACTGGCATTTTGTCATCGACGCTTCCTGTATTAATAGCAGCATCATTTCTTGTACAACAAAAAGACTGTAGTAGCACTACAGTACAGATGCGGTTGTAAGGTTTAATTCCTAAGAGTGTTATCGGTTCGATGAAATTATGTAAGTTGTGCGAAATCGATCGATATTTCAACGTCGTAGCTCCATGTAAAATGTTTGCTGAACAAATTAAAACGTTTGTGACCTTTTTATAAATTCAAAATGTTTTACCTACAGCATTCTAGAAATAATTTGGTATTTATGTTTGTGTTTCCTTTCATTCTGTTGTGGATTTTTTGGTAAAAGTTTCAGTAATAAATCTTGTAAGGTGACATAATATTCGGCATTGAATTTACTTCCACATATTGATTTTTATTGGTAATATTAATCACAGAAATTGCTGTCGACGGTAGAATACACTCAGGAAGCGATTAATATATTTTGAAAATATAAATAATTAATTATCTGGGCAGCAGAATTGTCAGCGCATTGTACATACATAATAACCGGATGAGTGCTCAGTAAACCATCGTAACATATTTTTTGGACATCTTAGGGATGCATAAAATATATGCATTCTTTCAAGTAAAATAGCGACAGAAATGTTTAACTCAAACTGATGACTAATAACAAAGAGGTTTATCGTATCTTTTATATTTTCAGCTGACTTTGAGCAGATCAGAGTTGATCTTATTGATGTACTCTCGAAGCAGAGAATTAGTTCGAATTCTTACGGTTCAGTGTTTTATTTTATGTTCAAGTGGGATTTTAGAAACTTAGTACGTAGCGTTGGCATTTATTTGTGCTTTATGTTGGTATATACATTATTGGTTCCATAATATTTATAACAAAGGCCTTTTTTGTGTTAACAGCGCAGCTTCATATCAATGTGGTCAGATACCAGGAACTAATCTAAAGTCGGGCATCTGGTACAGCATAGACATGCCGGCCTACAGCCCGGGATTTCTCACATATAAGAAGTATAAGGAAAATGCAATCTCCGCTTATTACCTTTACCACGTATTCCAGTTGAAGGACTCGGACTCGTCAAAATACGAAAAAGATGGAAAATGGTATAATAGTACGCTATGGGTATTTTTGCCTTCAGAAAAGTACCCGGGTTGGTACAAGCTACGGAATATGCGATTTCCCGGCTTGTTCGTCGTCTGGAGCAAGACAACCTTCAGCAATAACCATGCAGAGAAGAATATATCAAATTATATGGCGCTGGAAAAATGGCGACCTGAGGAGGATTTCCTACTAAAACCTGTTATGATGGACAACAAGGTGAAAGATTTGAAGGGGCTGCAGGAGTACTATTATCAACTGAAGACGAGAGAGTATCAAAGCGGGGTCATCACTTGGGTGACTGGTGGAAACCACCACCACTTTATTCAAAATGATCACAGGGATTCGAACCCAAAGCAAATGGCGAAATATGAACTAGGAGGTGAGTGGTTTGAGGACACTTTGTTCACATTTGAGGAAGAGGAAAGCGCTTGGGATGTGTGCCGTGCTGGATGGAATAATGCTGCAGTGTCACGGCAAGTAGTCCGGCACGTAGAGGCCAAATATGTAGTAGTCTACATTGCATGCATTTGCTTTCACTTTGTTTACTAACATGTTAAAATAGGATCAAAGAACTTCATTTAAAGTCGATTTATTGAAGAGAAACAAATAATTTTGTCGCTTCTGTAAAAAAGCAAGTTAATAAGACGTAATTGGTGGGGTGTGATCTCGCCATTGAAATGTTCTTACAATAGAGCTTATTGCGATTTGGTTTGTAATTTATAATTCTAATTAACCACGGGCATGCGAATAGTTCATTGCAAGAATCTATTAAATCAAATATTAGAATTATAATAAACCATCAATCGAATGTTACTTTATAAACGTCAGATTTGTGTTGTTAACAATAAATATACTTTATAAACTGGAAGAAATATTGAACGAAAAGTTGACCAAGTTGGATTAATATGAATGATATGTAGCCAATTTAAATTTTGATAGTCGCAAAATGTATTTTTTACAGTTCCGTTTGTTTATCGAAGTAAACGCGATTAACAATCGTGATCAGTATTTAAATTGTGTTGAACAAATTGCTATTGTTGTTCATGCATATTGTTAGTCAAATCAAGCTGTATTTGATTAAATATGGTACAATTATTGATCAATTTCGAATGAATGTTTCATATTAATTCTGGACAGACAATGCATTTGATGAATTGATTGATGATGATGAATGATGGCAATAACCATTAGAGATGTAATTCCCATACAAAATTATGTCGATAAAAGCCATAGCTTAAAAATGCGATTTTTGAACTAGACAGTTTCAGTTTAAATTGGAGGTTACAGAAATTGCTATAACTCATGTCCACATATTCAAATCAGATAAAACTGGTAATGACGGTCATTTATTATGTATTCTTCAAAATGCCGGAACTTGTAACTTAAATTGCTGCTTTTGTATTAACTTTCGCTTATCTAGAAAGTTACTATAATTAGCTATGACTTTCCTTTGAGTTGTGATTTATTACGGAATTTTTCAATGTCATTAACACGGAGTGTGTCATTGCATTTTCAGTATAAGAATATATCATTTTTCAATATAAGAAGTCCATTGCTTTCTTTTCGCTTCTACTTTGAGTGTCACCGGAAGCAGGTTACTGTAAATATCAAAACCAAACTATAAATATTTTCCCAAATCAGAACTTCGTATATTGAGGTAAATAGTTTTGCATTTTAAACTTTCTCCTAATTGTTGGATCATGGCTACACCTTTGACATATCTAACCTTGAACTTTCACCAATGGATTCATTCCATGTACTGGTATCGTCCGCCATTTTACTGGAATCCACAAAAGAATGCATTCAACATTGAAACAAATCACGGGAAACTTTCGGTTTGGATTCTCATCAACTTCTTCATTTTGCCCTGGACCGCAGTAGTAAGCTCTGTGGCTGTACTGGCAGCTAACCAATATTCCCTGTACGACAACCTAAGCACGCTACAAATTTTAGTTCTTTTCATTCAAATGCTGACCTCCATTACCTGCACTGCAACATCCTATCTTCTACTTACCAAACGACAACAATGGATTCTCTTTTTCAACACCTTGTTTCCCTATGGCTTTCAAAAAATGAGTTTTCATAAATTTATGGGCAAAATTGTCATCCCAACCAAATTTGACAAGGGGGTATCATCCTTTATGCTTAGCAGTTGGACGAATCTGTTGTACCCGGAAGGTACTACTAATTCAGTGGACACGATAGGACTTTTTGAAATGGGCTGGGAAGTTTTCTTCCATCTTGTAAGTTGGGTAACGCCGCCCTTTGTGTTTTATATGGAGTTGGATGCTCCATGTCACTTTTTCAGGATACTGATTCCACCTCAGTATAATGTGTCGTTGCTAACGAAGGTAACTGTACAGGTGATACGAATATTTATTGGAACCTGGAGCGTTGTAGAAGGAGCGAGCATATTAAGAACTTATCTACTTTACTTTTACGCCGTTCTTCAATGCTACCGGCGATATCTGGACTACCTCGATAACGTAAACGAACTAACTCAACACGATATCCACAACTTCCGTAATCTTCAAACAATGTTTGCACTTGCTAACGAGTCTTTTAGATGGACGATTCCAATTTATCTTTCACTTTTCTACATTGTATTGATGCTCCTGCTAGTTATTACAATCCTGGGAGTGGACGTGCTTGACTGGTATTTTTATTGCAGTGTTCCGTCTGCCGGATTTTGTGGCTATGTTGCGCTGGTAATTTGGTGGAAATTAGCCTTGTCTGTAAATGAGAAGAGTAAAAACGTTAAAATGACGTGGATTCAAATCAGTAGACGTAAATGTGATAAACGTCCAGCTGAGAAGAGAATTTTAGGTAAAATGGTTACGTCGCTTCGACCTATTTCCATAGCGTATGGTGATGTAGGTACTGTTACCAAGTCAACATGTAGAGCTTATATAAACGGTTTGGTTCAGGATACAGGAACAATGATTTTAGGAATACGAGAAATGGGAGCTTTCAGCTAAATTATTGCAATGTTAAAATTTTGTAAGCACTTGTCCGTTTCGTTTGTAAATATCGAATAGTAAGTGTTGTAAACCTCTTATTGATCATTTAGCAACTCTGCGTAGTTATAAATTACTTTTTGGGCCTTCTTTTTCAACAAAATTGTCTTCTTAATTTCATACCACGTTCGTTAGTTGCAATGTTGACCTGAAGTATCAATTTCGAAATATACAGAGCCTAACGGTACAAAATGTTAGCTCAAATAGTAAAATAGACTAGATATCAAATCAATAAATGGAGCAAAAACTTTAAGTTGCAAATTACGTAAAGGTTGAGGACGCTAAAGTTTCATATCATATATCGTTTATTTAGTCAAAACTAAATATTCTTCATTAAAAGTAAATGCTTTCCTGATACTTCTAGAACATTTTCTAAGGACTTTCCTATTCCATGACCTTCCGGTTGCTGGTGAAACTCGCTTATAATCATATGGGGTAAGTACGTCAGACATCCTTTGACATTAGTACGGAGATATGCCGAAGTCAACGACATCATAGCTAGACTGTTGACTCTACTTTCTCTCTAGCAGTTCTGCAAAATGCAGCCCAATGATTTTAGATGGCATTGGAAATTTTTATCAATATAGTAAATCTCAAGGTAATAGTAATATAAGGTTAGTAGCAAAAATTGGACTGACCGTGGCTTCTTAAATGGGAGACGGAATTAGCCTGTATTTAAATGGACCAGTTACATAATGTCTTTGCCATGGCAAGGTTGAAAAGACAATGCTAATGTACGTATGTCATAATATGCATACTGTCGTCAATATATTTTTGAATTGTATAGTGTAATTGGAATGACATTGGGTCATATATCGTTTTAGCCTTTTGAAATCGAAAATACTTAACGTTCTTCATCAAATTGGAATGTTCGTGAGCAGCTACTTAGTAGAAGCAATTTATTTTGACATTTTATTACACTATATAATTTGCGGAAATGACGTATAAGTAACATTGTCTTTTCACACTTTGGACGAGACACACTGACGACGAAACAAAAGAGAATACAAACCTGGTGTACTTCCTTAAAACAGACTGCGTGATCATGGCGACTCCGTTGACATATCTAACCTTAAACTTTCACCAGTGGCTCAATTCCTTGTACTGGTACGGTCCACCCTTTTATTGGAATCCACAAAAGCGCATATTTCAGATGGAAACGAACTACAGGAAACTTTCTGTGTGGAAGTTTGTAAATTTTTTCATTATGCCGGGGACTGCAGTCGTAAGTAGCATTGTTGTATTGACAGCGTATGCGTACTCCAGTTATGACGCCCTCAGTCCACTCCAACTTTTTCTTCTGGTCATTCAAATGCTAGCGGCAATTACGTGTTCAGCCACAGCTTTCGTTTTTCTCATAAAGGCACGTGAGTGGACTTTATTTTTTAACCGTTTATTTCCATTCGGTCGGCAGCGGTTGGACATTCAAAAATTTACCTACAAATCTGTTCATATCCCAACCACTTTCACCCGAAAAACAATTTTATGGCTGGTACGCAACCGAAAATATGTTTTATTTACCGAGAATCACGATGGCGGTTCGTTGGACGGCCTTGGACTGTATGAATTGACGTGGGACGCTGTCTTCAATTTTGTATGTTGGGTCATACCTCCTTTTGCGTTTCTGATGGACTTTGACGCCCCGTGTCACCTTTTCAGAATATTGATTCCGTCTGAAAGTAAGCCGTCCTTGGTAACGCGCGTGACCGTCCAAGTAATACGAATAATCATTGGAACCTGGAGTGTGGTTGAAGGCGGAAGTACATTGAGATCTTCCATACTCTACTTTCACGTTATACTTCAATATTACTGGCGATACATCAAATTTTTGGAGAGGGACCAAGTCAAATTAACCGAATACGCTGTGGCGAATTATCAAAATCTACGGATCATGTTTGAATTGGTCAACGAGTCCTTCCGATGGCTTGTTCCAATTTATCTCTCGCTTGTCTATGTTGTCCTGATACTGTTGGCAGTTATCAGCGTTTTGGGCGTGACTGTGTTGGAATGGTACTTTTATTGCAGCGTCCCACTGGGAGGACTTTGCGGCTATGTTGCGATACTCATGTGGTGGAAATTGGCTATGTCGGTAAATGAGCTAAGTAAGAAAGTTAAAAGTAGATGGAGCCAGATAAATACTAATAAAAAGCATAAGGATTCTACGAGAAGGAAAATCTTTGCCAAAATGATTATCTCTCTTCGCCCCATATCAGTGGAGTATGGGTCCGTTGGAACGGTTACGAAATCAACGTGCAGAGCTTATATACACAGCATAATAGCGGATACAGGAGATATGATTTTGGGGATACGGGAAATGGGAGCATTCTATTAGTTAGCAAATACGATTTAAAAAAATATGTTCATCAATTAATAGAATATTCTGCAAAAATAAATGTTCTTAACTGATTTGTATTGAATATTGTGTGTTAGATTACATTTGCATTTGCATATTATGCATGTTCAATGTAATTTGGTTTAGATTCAAGGATAAGTTCATGGCTTTTTAGAATCAATTAACTCTGGCATTTACATATATGCCTAATGCAAAATCCAGTCCCATGAGTAGCTGGCATTGCATTGGTTTCATTCAATAGTAAATGTTAAGGTGACGACAGCGTGTCTTGGTCCGCATATTATTATCTCGTTCAGGCAAGGACTCGACGGATATGAAAAACATGAAAAACAAAAATACTATCATACCAAAATTGCTATATAGGTAATCATTATTTAATCGCAATAAATAATATTGAGATGGCACGGCCTTGCAGTTAAGGTCAATATAGAAGGATTTCAGTTGCTCATCGTTTTAAATAATTCAAAATCAAATAAATGAAAGATGAATAAATGTTGAAGGGCTATAATATTTCTTTAAAGTAAGCCGTCGGGGCATCGTAAGAAACTACTTGAAGAAGAGTAAGTAACAAGGTATTTTAATTTTACGCACAAGTGCATTTTACTGATGTAGCACGACAAAAAAACATTGAAGTAATTATTTGTAGTCAAGTTCCCTGAAAGTGCTCGTTGTTTTTTGTGTAATTTACAACGAGAAGCAGGCAGTACCAGCAAAACAAGCTGTTTGCATTGTTGTTGGTACCCAGGCGCGAGATATTTGTTGCGATTTTCTGAGTTACTTTGTTTCTATTTTTAGCCAACCATTTAATTGACTGTATATTAATGATAATTAAGCTAAGGTGGAATGTAAGTTTCTAAGGTCAAAATTTTTCTTCATGGCATAAAATGAAATCCAAAGAGAATTCTCTGGTGAGCAGTAATAATTATTTAACTGCAAATATAATGCAATAGTCCCACAATGCCCCAGTATGTACCTATGCTTAATTTATTGATGGGTAATAGTAATTATTGGATTTCTAGTGAATCTATAAGTACTATTAAATATCTATGTTCAGAATGACACTGAGCTATCAGAACTGATGACCTAACGTAACTGCATGTCTGGAAACTGAGGTCAGTGACCGAAACATTTTTGGTCAACGTCCAAAGGTCGAGTCGGCCAGTGTGTGGATTTTGATGTGACTGCTTGCCTTTCATCAAATTGCGTAGGCTAGGCAACGTGTATGGCTGCGATGATGCAATTGCTGCTTGAAAGAAAAGTGTAAAAAAAAACTGCAGCATCAGCCGGCGATTTTTTCATTCGTTGTTTACGATTTGTGTGGTTAGTGGTGACGGTGATTTTTGAGCAATTACAACTAAATGAAAGTTATAAAATTCACTTATCTTAATTAGTAATTTTAGTTAGTGGGAGGAGGAGGAGAAAGAAAGCATTTTAATTGCTTGCTTGAAATAAAAACGTGGATTAAAATGCGCAAGTTAACAGTTGCCGTTGTTGTGTGGGCGTTGTGCTGGCTTGTCTTGCCACCAATCAAGTTTGTCCACGGCCAGTGTGCGTGTGGGTCCGGGTCCTGCCAAGGCAGGTGCGGCGGTGTCAATCATCCCGAATGCTGTCCCGACTATCTTCCCGGCTACTCACCCGAACAGGGAAAATTCTGCGACAAGTTGTTTACGGATCCCGGCACGGACCCTTTGGCTTGGATGTACGCGTTCCGGGGATTCGACAAGGACGGGGCTCCCGCACGACGCCAGCACTGGAACAGTATGTGTAACCATCCTGCGGCGGGTCCATTCTTTCGAATGCAAGTGGCTGGAAATAAGTACGTCACAAGTGATGGTGATCACGGAGAAGTAAATGCCACAAACCGACTCCAGTTCAAGGACAGTGTCATAGCTCAGGAGGGACTCAGCTTCTGCATTATCGGAAGTTACTACCGGAAGTCGCCCTTTTCGTTGTGGGAACCCCTGAAGGGATTCCTCCCGATTGCTGAAAAGAGTTTCGACATTGGCAATCACATCAATCCCGACGACTCGAGCAGAATGAACAGCTTCAAGAGACCAAACCCGGATTCACTGAGGTCCAATCCTGACGAGGCTGATGGATTTAAACTGAAGATTAGGTATCCGTGGGATGCAGCTACTGTTCCAACCCATCGCTTCGAGTATGTGTGGTTGGGAATCAAACAGACGTGGGAGCCCCAAAGTACTTACTCCATCCCTGTACATGACGGGTACAAGAAGAGACCTGCACATCCGGAATGGCAGCCAGATCCAAACTGCGAAAACCCGTACGTGGTCAGTGCGAATTTAATTGAAGCAGATGGGATCGTTCTCCACAACTACCTCCACATCACGGTTTATGCCCGCCCCGTCAGTCAACCAAGTGGAAAGAAGTGTCCCACCGGAAAGATCAAGCTGCTGATGTTGGAAGTGCGGGATCAAGAGGGATTTCCGGTTGGTCAATTCACGGACGATGTGACCTGCGATCAGCACAAGGATATGGCGGATACGTTGTCATGTCCGGCTGGGGTGGAATGCAGAGCACATTACGGAACCAAGATGAACCATGTCCCGTGCATGTTCTCCCATCCGAAATCAGTGGTCCATCCGACGATATTCATGTTTGCGGCTGAAAAGTTTTCCCCTGCTGGCAGTGAAGGAGAAGGAGGATCCGCTGGAGGTGCACAGGTTCCTGGGGCTCCAGGCTCATCAACGAAACAAGACTTTTGCCGGAACAGCCAAATCCCTCAGAGCCAACGCAAGCCACCAAAGGTTCACTACAAGGACAATCCAGACCAATACGTAACGGAAGTGCACGCCACCTGGAGATATGCGCAGATGGATGACGGATGGGTCTCCCAACTTCACTTCGCGACCATGATCATCGAGGACGAGACCCCGATTCAGTACTACACCAGTCGGCTGTCATACTGGGACGGACTTGAGGATCAACTATCAGGAAATGGGTGCGGAAAGACTACCTCATGTACTGACTGTTGCTGGACAATACGCTATCCCACCAGCCGGCAACCATTAGTAGGCTTTCGATGGGGACGAGTGACACTTGGACTGATAAACAGTTGCGTCAACGAGTCCTACAACACCAACAGGCCCTACGGATACTCGGCTCAATACCAAGCCCTGAGACCTACTTTTCTCACCAGAGGTGGATGGGATTTTTTCCGGAAGGAATACATCTCTCCCAAGTTTGTCAACTGTCACGTGTCTATACCCTCGGATCCGAACTCGTACTACACGGTAGATTCCAGAAATGGTCGACTTCCGCTAAGAAAAACTTTGAGTGCCTTTCTAGCTGACACCTACACTCTCACGAATAGGGCGAAATATACGCCGCCAAAATGGGACAACCGTGACAGATATAATTATGACTTTAGTGCATATCAGACTACGTACGAGTTACCCGACTGGCATAATCCTGGCTTGAGCAAAAGTACGGATGGCAGAGAATGGTACATGGCTTACTTCGGCAAGGAACGCCACCATCCCATTTTGAAAATGTTTGACAGTGCTCATCAGGATCCTGCCGTGCTCAAGACTGAGTTTGACGACAAGCCGTTCCGGGAGTATTTTGGATCCAGATACATCGTTCCCAAAGGGCAATTTGTGAACAGTCAAGTGAAGGATCTGCTGAAGTCACAGAGCTCCCATGATCACGAGTTTACCATGAAAGAAATGGCCCTGGATCCAAAGTCTCGTTGTCCTTGTCCATTCACTTTGACAACCCTTCGGCCGGAACTGGCGACCAAGCCTCCTGTGGAAATCGAGGGACGACGCACTCACATGGTCAACATGCTCCTTGCCTGGGTCATCCTCGTCCCATTCAGCTTCTTTGTGGCAAGATTCTACAAGGAGACCTACTCCAGGGTATTCTTCCTCCAGGAATTCTGGTGGTACACGATGCACGTCCTCTGCCTGCTCACCGCCCTTCTCTTCACGCTTGGAGGCATCTACGCTCTCAAGGTCAAACGGTCACTGAGGATTGAGGACTACGGGGGCCCTTACCAGATCCTTTGGACAGACGCCACAGGATCCCACATCTATTTTGGTTACACTGTCATTGGTGTCTTCATTATCCACCTTCTCTTTGGAGCCTTCCGGTTGAACGGCGTGGAGCATCGGATAATCCAAATTGGTCTCCACTGGCTCTTCGGATGGCTAGAGTACTTGTGCGCCGTGGCCTGCATACTCTCCGCAGCTGCCATTCCGTCAGGTATCATGAACTGTGTGACATTTGGGATCTACTGTGGATTCATCCTGTTCCAGTTGGTCTTCACGCTGGGAATGGAGTACCATCTTCATCAGGTGGACAGGGAGCTCAACTTGGATCCTCCACGCGCTTACTACCCACCTCCAATGATGCGATTGTTTCATCGAGATGCTCCTGTAACTTTAATGATCAGCCGTTTAGAAAATCAAGCAATTAATTTGGCTATGTATTTTGCGATATATTTGTAATTAACTGATTTCGGTTTTGTTTCAGCACGCCCTTTTCCGAGTGATTATGTTGGTAGTGTACGCAGGAGGCTGTTTCCTGTTCTACGTGGCGCTGCACATTTCGATGACGCTGGAAGGGGCGGAGTTTAGCTGCTTCCAGCCCACTCCTGATGAAACGGCTGAGGAGATAACGGAATGAGTGAGGGAAGGACTTTATTTATTATTGTTTTTTCTCTCATTTTAACCTCACTGGCAAAACCTTGCTCTTTTACGATGTAATAAGCACCATATTTTTTTCAGTCATTTTCCGTTGGTCCAGTTTTTTCGAAGATTCATCAAATCAGTTCAGCCTTTATTATGCACTGCATTATTGTTATTATTATCAATTTATTTCGTAGTGTTACTTAAATGTTCTCGATGTAAATACAGTGTAATTATTTTATTTGAAATGTAAATTGAATTTCCATTGTATTACTTTATTGATGCACAAAAATAGTGTGTGTGTGTATACTACTGTTCATCTAGATTAAAATTAGTTAATTTATTTTTCCGAATAACTTGGCTGACTCATTATGCCCCAATTCTTTTGTTTCAGAGAAGATGAAATCAAGGTGAAGTTAAAAGTGTATAATTGTTCCAAGTTCATTTATTCAACTTTTTAAACTCAAGCAGCCATTAGCTAATAATTTTCACGCACGTAAATTTTTTAATTAACTCTACATACCGTTTCACTTTTAATAATTAAAGCATATATATCATAATTCATCACAACGTTTGTGCCTTTTTTGTAAATATACCTAACACAAAGAAATTGGTGGGCGGATGGGGAAGTGGGATAATTTTAGAATCAATGAACAGCAACACACAAATGGACGGTAAGTTAAATCTTCTTTTTTGCAACATTTTTTAAATGTTGCGAACATATTTATTATTGCATTTTTTCACTATTCATAACATCTGCCATATTGGATTGATTACATACATAATATATCAAGTACATTTTTTCGAAATGGATTTATTGCAATTTACTGAGAATGAGGTATAGTTAATTTTCAAAATCAATTGTCGATAATCCTTATCGTCAGGCTCCCCTTCGTTGGAAAGCTCTGCACTCTTCTCGCGTAACTGGACGGCTAAGAAATTCACTCAATTCGCGGTATAGGTCAGGGTCGGAAGGGCCGTCACTAGAGCATAACAATCCATAGACCCTCAAAGCTGGAAAGATCCTCCAAATGTTGGAAGCAGAGATCCTTTCTCGGCGCAGGGACATCTGGAGCACGGTCTCCTCCTCAAAAATGGCGTCCCTGGGATTCTCGACTTCTTCAAAGTAAAATTCCTCCAATGCGGGGAAGCAGAGGAGGAAACTGAAGTCTCCGGGCTGAGCAAAGTCATCCATTCCAAAGTATTTGAGTTTCGGGAAGCTCACGTCCAGCATCCAGGTCGTGGAGGATGGAGGGATTGGAGGTGGACGGTTGTCCCAGCGACCAATGCAGCCTAGCTCCAATTTGAGGCACTCCAGCGTGGTCCCAAAGTGTGTACTGAGAAAGTGGAGGAGGTGCGGAAGGCGAGACCGGGCATTTCGGCGGTCGGGGATAAATAGACTGATGGCCTTGAGTGGCGAATCTACGAATCCCGCGAGATATTGAAGACATTCATCCACTCCAACATGGAGATCGGATATAGTGAGAGTGTGCAGCGAGAGCAATCGGAATGTTCCTGATTCAGGATACGGGAGGGGAGGCCAAGTACTCATGTGCTCCAACTGAATTGCGTATGTTTTCAGTATCTTCCTCGCCACAATCACAAACTCGGGCGGTTGGTTGAAGTTGTGGAAATAGATTGCTTTCAATAAAACTAGTGGTGGCAGCTCCATCTTCTCGATCGCCCTCCTCTCAGCCCCCAAATTCCTTACAGGGACAAGGTCCACCTGAGATGCCCTAAGAAGCTCCAACTTCCTCAGATTTGGGGTCAGGATCAACAGATTTTTAAGTCTCGTTAGCAGCTGGACGGCCGACATTGCTACTTCTTGGCAAATGCTGCAGCTCCAAATGTTCTTCCCCAACGGTTCCAGAATAGGACGGAGGAGGCGAGCATCGTCTGTTTCCACTTGGCCCCGGAACTCAATGTCCACTTCAGTTAAGGGATTCAAAAGTCGGCCCCACTCCTCCCGATTTCCAGCGTCTGGTTGAAGCAAAGCTGTCAGAGTGCTCACTCTCGTGTCGACGAAGTCTGGCCAGTAGCGCCAAAGGTCACTCAGCAGACGATCTTCAAGACATTTTGTGATGCAGCTCTTGACCTCGCTGCTCAGCAGACTGAGGGTGTGAAGACTCTTCCAATCAAGAACTTTTCGCTTTATCAAAGTGGGGAGGATCTGTGCTCCAAATAAAAACAATTTTATTGTGAAAAAATTACTCTAATTAATAGCAAGCAATTAATCTATTTACATAGGAGACTATCTTACCACTAGCAGCTGCAGACTGCCTTCATCCCACCGCATCAAGGGACCTTCTGAAGGAATCGCTTTGACCAGATTCAGTTTATCTTGAGGATTCTGCAGGCATGATAAGATCTCCTCCCGTACAACCTATTGCAATAAACGTACGTACAAGATAAAACAGTGATAGTAAAAAATGTTTCAGTGTAAGTTAATTAAGTGTAGTAACTGACTGGTCCAGGAAGATCCAGGTAACAATGGAATGAGTCGTCATCCTGGCCACTACTTGTTTCTGCAGGACTGGGAGCAATGACCATTGCTCTAACGTCTTCTGGCGTCGCCTTGAGTTCCTTCTTGGCAGTCTGCACGAGAGCCTTGCTCTTGTCCAGAACTTCAGATTCTTGCTCTGTCCTTGGACGCGGCTGACGACTTTCGAGCTCGAGGATCCAATCAATTAACCCAAACTTGCGGAGGATTTCGCCAGAAAGGCGGCTGTCAGCAGCAGAGGGTCGGCGTCCATCACCGGAAGCCACGAGTCCATCCCGTTGAGCGGAAAGACTGCGGATCTCTTCCAATAGCTGAGAAATCTTCTCTTCGACCGGTAGTGGATTATGGGGTATCATCTCGTCGCTAACGACTGGCGGCCTTAAAATTTCACTTTCAAAAGCAGACAAAAATTAGAAATGCGGAGGTGGTTACAGAGGAGATTGATGCAAAATAATTGATTATTTTGTAAGATGTCACAAAAAATATTTTGTTAGTGTTGTGGTTGACAATTGGTTCATTGGCTGACATTTTGTGACATGGGGAAACCTTAGCTACTTGATAAGCATGATCGTATGGAAGGTCAAAGTAGACATGATCAAATTCGGATTTGGTTGGAAAGGAGGGGTCTTTTTTATGTGCATAGGTACATACTTTATCACCGTTTTTGGGGCATATTGATCCAAAGGTTAATTGCATTTGTTTTTGATTCATTATTTCTTTTTTAATCCCATAATATAGCATTTTTCTCAATTTTATTTTTTATCTATCGTACTTATTTCATACAACTATTGTTCCATGCAAACACCCAGAACAAGAAATCGTGCAAACTGCAATGATCAATTGCTGCTATTACACACAACTTGTAAAGTTCTTGTGAACAAGACATATCAAATGTATTCTTATGTCAGCTTGAGTAAAATATGGCAGACAATAACTAACTTGTACGTCCCTTTGTCATTCGTCCTGGTTTACTCTCCAGAGAGCAGTTCGCCGTGACCTTACAAGGTCGACTCTCCAGATGAACACACACACAAAGGAAGAAGGAAGCAGCAGAATGAGCAGGACGTGAATGGATGGGTATGTCTCACGTGAAAAGGGCTATACACCTTTATCTCAGTTCATCCAAAGACCAGCACCAGACTCCAAGTTCAATGTCACTCGTACCGATAACGGGCTATTTAGAATGTATGCAGATGGCAAACAAAGAAAGGCAAGGGAATGATAACAACGAAAAGGGCTATGCATACGTAAACAGTGTGGAAGATCAATGGCCAAAAGACCAAAGATTTGATACCAAATACATTACAAACGACCTGTTTTTCTAACATTACCACCACCGTGCACATCAATTGTTGCTGTGTTGTGGAACTTCCTTGTATGCGCCTCTGTGACTTGTTCAAATCAAAACCAAACACAAGAAATATCTCCAGATTTTTTTGTATAAATACCCAGCTCATCCTCCAGTCAGACATCAAGTCATCTCCAGCACTTCTCCAGTACAACAACTACCAATTCAATTGATCCCATCAATTCCAAGCTTTCCTAAGCTTCATCTCCAACTGTCAACATGAGACCGGTAAGTTTGCTTAAACTCCACTAAATTAATTTGATATGTTTGGGGTACCGTGAGACAACTGTTTTTCTCGCATTTTCTGATCGTTCTGGTATTTTTAATTGCAGTTCATCGCCCTCGCTTTCCTCGTCGTCGCTGCCTCCGCCGCCAGCTATGGCAGCTATGAACAGCCTGCCATCCGCGTCATGGACAGCTATGCTAAGCCCATCGTCCGAGTCGTCGACACCTACGAAAAGCCAGCCCTGAAGGTCGCTGACAGCTACAGCTACGGCGCCGCTCCCCTCTTGGTCAAGCAGATCCCAATCACCAGCTTCACCCAAGACATCCGAGGATCCCTTGAGAACGACGTGTCCTACACCACCGGAAACGGAATCTCCGTAACCGACAACACCAAGGAACTGGCCAAGCCATCCAGCTACGAAGATGAGCTCGGACGCATGGTTCAATCTGACGGAACCCTCCTCAAGACCGGAAGCTTCTCCTACACCACCCCCGAAGGTCAAGTCATCTCCCTCCGCTACACCGCCGATGAGGATGGTTTCCACGCCGAAGGAGCCCATTTGCCCGTTGCCCCACTTCCAGTTGAGAAGACCCCAGAGGTTCTCCAAGCTGAAGCCGAGCACTTTGCCCTTGTCCGTGAAGCCCTTGCCAAGGCACCAGCCTCCTCATACGAAGAAGTCCGATCTGGCTCATACGGATATGCTGCCCCTGCCCCCATTGTCAAGACTCTCTCATATGAGGCTCCAGTTGTGAAGACCGCTTCTTATGCCGCCCCTATTGAGGAGACCAGGGTCATGTTCCGCTCCAACGGATATTAAGTACTTCCTCCCCTCCAACTACCTACCAACTCCAGTCTCTCTCTTTTGCAACCTCATCCGACTAAATATTTTGATGTGATATTATACTGCGCTACCGTCAACATGACTGGTCAGGCTGGCCTGTCCAAAATATTTTTTGTAACTAAATTTAGCAAATTCAATATTACTCCGAAATAAAAAATTTCTCATCAGCAAAAACTAATCTTTCAATGGTTTCGTCAATCTATTAATGCAAACTATACAAAAGTGATCTACTGCAATTATCGGTCACATCAATTCTCATATTTTATAGTATTTTCAAATCCTACACTTCACTCAAATCAGTGTGCTTAGTAAGCATTGCTTACTGCAATAAGAATGCACGAATAAGACAAGTAAATTACTTGTCAAGTAACAATTTTCGATTCATAAAATATGACAATGCTTCACTCACATACAGGTACATATTCTTTGTTCACGGGTATTTACTTTTGCCCATCCATTCCTAACAAGCTGAGGGATAGAAATTGTTTGTGTGCAGTCACATTTGAACAGAAATGCGGAAGCAGGTAAAATCCAGTTAGGGCAAGCCTTTTCTGACTCTCAAGGTCAAATATGAATGGGACAACGAACCGTTCCATTTACTCTTTAGTCCTTTGTGTATGCTGATGATGATAGAAGCTGAATACAGCTCATATCTGTACAATCTGCTGTGCAGCACCCGTTCACGTTGGTGAAAGTTGATATGGCCTATTTGGGGTTAGGTATGTATGATTTGGGTTTATGTGAATTAATTTATTCTGCATTATGGCAAATTATATAGAACATGCACGATTTTTTGGATTTCAGTGGTCTGAAATCAAGACTCTTGAGGTTGTTTGTGTCATTGCTTGCTGTCTTAGCAGAGGGTTAGGGGCACCCTGATAGGTCTCCCAGAAACGGCCATAAGTTGACAGAAATGTGTTGGGCTTTTCTTAGAATCTTTAATGTATAACCTAGTCGTTTTATTACACCTTGCACTTCTACTAATTTCTTGAAACTTGTTGAAAAATTACAATGAGAATTATAAATCCGACGATATACGCAGCAGGTACAACAACGCCTGGCCACACGTGAGGATGACTAAACTCCCATCCCCGACCAATCACGGATCGAACTGCTTCTCCACTCAAAGTATTTGGGAACACTGGCGCAATATATTGGAGCCATTCCGTCATTCCCTCCACAGGCCACATCAGACCGGAAATAAGCTGTGCAGGGAAAAATGTTGACATGGCTATTATTGCTGCACGAAACTCGTCCTTGCACAGAATGCCTAACAGAAGTCCCATTAACGCGCCACCATATCCACTGAGAATAAATATGACAACAACGATTAGAGGGGATCCCATATTCTTGATTCCGAACACAGTTGTGATGATTACGTAACCGAGAATTGATTGAGACACAAGGACGAAACTTTCTGATAACAGGTAAGCCGTTATAACTTCCCAAATTTGCAAACCACTCACTAGGGAACGGCTAAGAAGGCCGGCGCGTTTTTCGCCAATATAGCGGATGCTGCTCGAGAAGATGGGATATAGAAATAGAATTCTGTGGAGATATGAAAATAGGCAATTTTAAGTTAACATAACACAATCATATAATCCTGAACTGTAAATTACTCACGAGGGTGACAGGCCGGTAATAAAGAAACGCCGAAAATCGGTCCCCTCCCGACCCAACACAGGCTTGTGGTACTAATAAGAGCAAACGACCCAAAATTACCAAAAATAAAAATAAATTCTTGCCAATAATGAAAATATGCTGCAATTATTTTAGAAACGGACATTTAATGGTGACTCTGCTTTTCTGGGATCGATATCGCAATCGGATAAAAGTGAATACAAAAATTTCTCATATGTTGCATGCAAGCTACTCTTGATGGCAATGGCGATCTGGGCGTCTACAGAAATTTAAATATTTGATAACGGAAAACTAAACTTGTGTAAATTTTTAAGTTTTCGCGATTCTTAGACATACTGGATTCATCCAAGCGGATAATAATGCTGGAAGCGTTGAAACTGAGATCGTCAACATTTGGCGCTGAAATTATTCTATTCAATAAATTATGAGAGAACCCGCCAGGGAAATATAAATAGCCCCAAATGGCACCATCTTGTGTTGCTCTTGTGGCGTCTTCATACGTTTCAAACCATTTCTATTAACAGCGGAAATAAATAAATATTCTTTTAAAATATAGAGAAATGCTGTCAATGAAAGCATTCCATTTTGTTACATTAAAAAATTAATTAGGTATACCGTTTCAAAAATGTCCAGTGGAATATTTCCAAGAAAGTGACAGCTAAGCTGCTCTCTGCCACATTCCCCAACAATCCGCGGTGCATTGCTACAATTTGAATTATTTCGACGCAGGTCGTGATTCAAAATTCCTAGCTGCAGGCCATGAGGCATTCTACCAATTACCGCGCACAACAAGGCGATGACTAGCACAGGAAATATGGCAGTAAAGAATAACAATCTAATCATTTTTTCAATTCAAAAGATTAGACACTTGTCAATGGTAAATTATCATTCGGTCATGTAGGACAAAACTTTAGTATAACTTACAAGGGACTGCGGCATTGAACGATTATATTTTTAGATGCCAGGGCCCATAACCGCTCCCTAAAATCTGTTTCCTGATGAAATTGACTAGAATGGGTTGCTGATGGCATTTTAATGGCATCCTCATTTTTTAGACAGTTTTCCTCTACGATTTCTAAGGCGGATATACTTCGTTTTGACAGTAGCAGCACAATGCTTTCCAAATTGGTGGTTTCATATTGGAGAAAAAGCTGTGCTGGGGATTGTTCCACGAGTAGACGTCCATCCCGCATGATTCCTATCTAGGAACGTAGCGGAAGTAAAAATTCCTGAAACATCAACGCATTTTGTATGCATGCTTTATCATCATTTCAGTTATGTACCTTATCGGCTTGTCTACATTCTTCAATATAATGTGTAGTAATGAGGATGGTTGTCCGTTTCATAGTGGCTAGTTGCTTCAGATGCATCCAGACGCTGAAATGCAATCGATTGGATAGAAGGTACATTTGGTATGTTGCAGAGCATTTACTTAAACTGTAGAAACTTGTAATGTTTTGCGATGTACTATATTTAAATAGTACTATAACTTTACGTTTGTCTCAAAAGAGGATCCAGACCAACTGTCTACATGAAAACATTAATGTGCTTTCAGAACTTGAATACATTTAAATGGTTAGAAAATAATTTATCATTATGGTATTAAAAATATAACGGATGAGAATTACCGGTTCATCCAAAATGAGGAGCCTGGGTTGATGGATGAGTGCCACTGCCAGTGATACTCGTCGCTGCTCTCCTCCGCTGAAACAAAATAAATAATGCACTCTTCATAAAACTGATTTATTGCATACATGTATGTATATACATTGCGTAGATATGTATACCTCAATTTGCTAATTCTTCTTGTGACTGGTAACAGGTCCAACAATGCCGACAGCGTAATTATTTCCTTTTTTAGCTCATCCAAAGTCATTCCGACAAGCCCTCCAAAGTAGTATAGAGTCTCTTTAATAGAAAACTGCGTGAACAAAGAGGTTTCTTGCGGCATGTATCCCACATTTCTTCCCCGAATTGCTTGGGAATTTGTTCCTGAGTTAATGCTGCCGAAGACAGTGATTTCTCCAGCGTCCAGTTTCTGCTGGTCAAGGATGCATGAGAGAATTGTTGTCTTTCCACTGCCACTACTTCCCAACAAACCATATCTGCAAAATTCCACAACGAATATTTTTAACTGAGAACATTTAACTAGCCAACATGGCAAGATTAGGACTGGGGATGCATACATTGCGGCATGTGGAACATTCATGTCTAACCCAGCGAGGACCGGGTAACCAATTTCGTACGACTTTTCTGCCTCACGAACAGCAACTGCAACGCTGCCATGATGGAAGCATTCTACACTTTCTGTCGGATCTTTGGAAGCGGCTGTGGCACTACTTCCTTTTTTCACTTCTTCCATTTTAGTTAGATTGTAGGACAAGCGAGCAAACTCAAACTTTAATCTCTGTCTTCAGAATCACGAGGCAAGATCAAGAGACAATTTTTGTGCTACTACCATCGTCATTACAGAGACGTGTATAATGTGAACTATAATTATAGGGATGTTTAAATTACAACACAATTAAAAGGTAACACATGCAACACCACAGGAATAATCCAATATTGCTTCCACAAGCCTCTAAAAAGGACTGATAATGACAAAATTAATAGTGAAGCTAGTTGTTTGTCTGCGGCCAGAGAAAATTTTTTAACCCCAAACCATCTGCATAGTTTTAAATAGACATCCCACACTTCAAGTTCACATTTGTATATGCTAAAAAATAAACAATTTCCCACATGCATTCCAAAATGCTATAAAAAACTTCCTCATGAGCCCCACTATAATATGGCGTTTGTCATCGTCTCAAGCCACAACACCAATGTCAATGTGGTCAAGTTCCCGACGGATGTGCTTATCATTTTTTAACAAAAAGCTAATCTAATATTCCATTTTAATCATATGCAAAAAAAATGTACTAGCATTTCTAGCGGAGGACATAGTACGGAATATTATTGTGAGTTTCCCACAGCAAATGGCATATGATAAATTAAACAAACAAATTGGCACTGGTGCTATCTCAGAAAATTCCTCAAGTTTTAATGATACGATCTTTGTGCAACGGCAAAACTTGCTATATGTACATACATGAACAAACACTGCAACACATGCACCTATCCAAACCTGTGATTATTATGGGAATGGAATTTATATTAATTAATGTAATAAAAATGCTGAAACACTGTACTCGAAAAAGTTCGTAGTTCGTGGCATTAATTCGCTCTCATCCTTATATCTTAATAAAAAGCAATTGGTAATCTTAACACGATTCCAAGTGCTAATGTGATAATAGTAGTTATAATTAAACTTGTATGTAAACAATTGATGAAATAAAGCAACTGCTAATTACCCCCCGAGTTAATTGTTGCTGCTACCATTTTTGTTCAAGCTTGCACTGTAAATTAAAATTATTTTGGAAGTATTAACTTTCTCACTGTGTCCCAATATTTTTGGAAAAATATCATAGCTCTTCGTTTGTCGTCACA
Source organism: Sinella curviseta (assembly GCA_004115045.4). NCBI lineage: Eukaryota > Metazoa > Arthropoda > Collembola > Entomobryomorpha > Entomobryidae > Sinella > Sinella curviseta. The sequence goes on from CM023202.3 coordinate 605,850, forward strand.
AGCCACCAATGTCAATGTAGCGAAGTTCCCGACGGATGTGCTTATCATTTTTTTGCCACTTCATTTTTTAAAGCTATAGCCAAAACATTTATGTGCATTTGTCCAGCCGATGATTATTATGCGAAAAAATAGTATTTCTGTGCATTAGCATTAACGCATTAAATACTAAAAACGGCAATTAAAAGTCAAAACGCAAGCTGGTATTAATTAATCTCATGTAAAAACCCGTATAAAGTTTTAAATAATAATGATCAATCGACAATCTTAATACGATCAATGTGCTAATGTGATAATAATTAATTTTTTACCGTCAAATAATTGATTTTTTAACGTTTATTTATTAAACACTGAAAATTCGTACAGAAACTCTTTTATTTACATTTTAGAAAAGGAAGTTTAACGCAACACATTTTTAGGTAGCTTATACATACAAGAATACATTTACAAAATAGACAACTTTTCAGCAATAACAATTTTACAAAAAACCTTGCACAACTTATTTACTAAGTATCTCGTACTTCTACTTACCTATGTTTGATTGATACGGTCAATCGAAGGGGAATTTTTAATTGAACATTACCAGTTACGGAACTTGCACCATCGTTGAAACAAGTTATCTATCCTATTTTTATGATCGTTCTTATAGAGACCGTCCCGTTCCGACGGAAAGTCACGCATTCGTTACGGTCCACTCCACCATACAAGAGAGCGTCATTATCATCTCCTGAACGGCCGCTACAGCAATTCATGCCATGAATCTCCAAGGCTGGAAAGATGTTCCAAATGTTGGAGGTGAGTATTCTCTTCAGCTGGAAGGACAACTGGAGCACGGTCTCCTCTTCGAAAATGGCCTCCCTGGGATTTTCGACGCTCTCAAAGTAAAGCTTCTCGAGGGCGGGGAAGCAGAGGAGAAAGCTGAAGTCTCCGGGCTGAGGAAAGTCGTCCATTCCAAAGTAGTTGAGTTTCGGGAAGCTCACGTCCAGCATCCAGGTACTGGAGGGTGGAGGTGTTGCAGGGGGACGTACCGTATTCTTGCGAACACAGCCTAGTTGAAGTTTGAGGCATTCCAAGGTACCTCCAAAATTGGTACTGAGGAAGCGGAGGAGATCGGGAAGACGAGACCGGGCATCGACATCGTCGATGTAGAGTTCAAGGGCTTGGAGGGGTGAGTCCACGAATGACGCCAGGATCTGGAGGGCAGTGTCCACCTCGGCATGGAAATGGGTGACATTCAGAGTGGTCAGCAGGGGAAAAGAGAACTTGCCGGATGTCCACGGGATATTCGGATAGAAGTAGAGGTGCTCCAGCTGAGGAGCGTAGGTGTCCAATAGTTTCTTAGCTATCGCCTCCAAGTGGGGATAATCGTTGAAGTCGTCGAACCGGAGTGCCTTCAGTGACGCCATGGGAGGGAGCTCCATTTTCTCAACTGCCTTCATTTGTCCCTCCGAAATGGGCACACGGACCACGTTCCGCCTATCCGAAGTTGACAAGTGCAGATTCCGGAGATTTGGGGTTCGAGCCAACACGTTTTTGATCCTGGCCAGCAGTTGGGTAGCCGTCATTCCTGTTCCCTTCAGGAAAATGGTGGAGTTCCAAATGTTTTCCCCCAGAGGATCCAAAATTGACCGCAGACGGGCATCCTCGCTATTCACAGAACTCCGGCAGAAGCTGAGGTGGACCTCGGTTGAAGGATTCAGCTCGTTACTCCATTCCAGGCAGTTTCCCTTGTGTTTGTTCAGCCAATCGTTCAGACTGTCCACGTCAGCCTCGCTGTCGAACTCGTCCGGCCAGTAGTACCGCAGGTCACTCAGCGTACGATTTTCAAGGAAGTCGGTTACCCAGCCCTTGACCTCGCTGTTCAATAAAGTCAGGGCATAGAGACTCCTCCAGCCCAGCACCTTTCGCTTCATCAATATCGGAAAGATCTGTTCCCAATAAAGATAACACTTAACTTACTAATACGTCGTAAGACGCTAAGGCGAGCAATTGATTTATTTACACAACAGTTATCTCACCACTTGCAGTTGCAGATTTCCTTCATCCCAGCCCATCATGTGTCCTTCGGAAGGGATCGCTTTAACAAGGTTCAGCTTATCTTCAAGACTCGTCAGATTGGATAAGATCCTCTTCCTTACAGTCTACAACAGCAAACATAACAATTTAAGTACCAATTACCTATAGATGAATCAATGCTTTTCAATAATTTATTATAATCATATTAATGCGAATCGGCTAACCGGTCCAGGCAGCTGCAAGTAAAACTCGAAGGAGCCTCCATCGTTGCGGCGTCCAGTTTCTTGACGAATGGGAGCAATGGGCATGGTTCTAGCATCCTCCGGGGTCGCCTTCAGTTTCATCTTGGCAGTCTGCACGAGAGCCTTGCACCGGTCCAGAGCTGCAACTTCCTCCTTTGTCATTCCACCACGTTGGCGATCTTCCAGCACGAGGATCCAGTCAATAAGCCCAAACTTGCGTAGGATTTCACTGGAAATGAAGCGGGAGGAAGCCTTTCCAAACTTTCCATCACCAGAAGCCAAGAGTCCATCTCGTTTTGAAGCAAGAGCTTGGATCTCCTCCAACAGCTGAGGAATCTTCACTTGGATCGCAGGTTGACCACCGGGCTCCATCGCTGTCACACTTTTCATTTCTAACAAAATAAAAGGATATATACGATTAGGAATATTTAGCAAACGAGTCTGGCACTGCAAGTTTAAAACTGTTAAAGTTTCAGAGGTCACAAGTCACGCCAGTTGTGATTGAATGACACAGGTGTCAAAAATCAAAACAAACAACAACTGCTTGTCTCTCTGAAGACGAAAAAACTTTCGGAGAAAATGCTGCTCGGTGAAACGGAGTGGCGTTCGATCGTCACCGTCACCATGGCGACTTGACGATAATGGCATTTGTTTCGGTTTTAAAGTTTATTAATGTCTCGCGTCGCCCCCGTTTTTATTAAAGGGGTATCCCCCACCGGCTCCCATTAACTGGTCTAATGCTGAAACGGTTAAGGGGGAAAATAATAATGTAATAAAGATGTTCTCAGTATTCCCCAAAAACTTTTGAAATCTCATTTTTTGACACTTTTATGTATTAAGCGCATAATTTTTTTACTGAGTTTCTGCTTCATTTTTGATCTACAAAGTTGGTGATACAAATGATAATGATAAAAACGCTATTTAATTAACGCGCTGTAGTTGTTGTTGAGAGTCACTTTTTGCTGCGGTCGAATGTTGAAATGAGATACACTCCGCCCTAGTAAATTGTCGGTTTCTAATAACGAATCCATTCTCATTGTCAGTTCGGATAACAAATCTGGCCATGAAGAAGGTGTTCAAATACGGAATAAGCTTCCAAATGTTGGATCTGTACATTTTATTCCGTTGGAATGACAGTTCCAGGATTTTTTCGTTCACAAAGATCACATCCGTTGGATCTATAAATCTGCTCAGCACAAGTATCTCCAGTGCCGGGAAGAGGAGGAGGAATGTCCATCTACTTTGACACGGAAATGCGTGCAATGCCAGCAGCTCCAACTTGGGGAACTTGACATTGACCCTCCAAGTTGGAAGGACAGAAGGTTCTTCGCTGCCATCATCGTGCTCGTTATACTCCTCATTTTTCAGGATAAGCTTCAGGTGCTGCAGGGTGCTCCCAAAGTGATCGCTGAGGTATGTGAGGAGACCTGGGACGCACTTCCGAACATTTGGACAACCAACTTCCAGATGAAGTATCTTCAGCGGCGAGTCCACCAACAAAGAAAGGTGGAACAAGGCGTCCTCCAGTTTGCCATTAGTAATGCTAAGGTCCTGTCCGACGCTGCACAGGAGGGGACACGCGAGTTTATGCCCTGCGTCCCAGACGGAAGTCCTATTGTCGAAGGTCCCTGGCTCGAGTGCCAGTTGCCACAATCCACCTCCGTACTTTTCCAGAAGTCTCCTCTTGACAAGCTCAAAGTGCAACGAGTCCGTTGGGCGCGACAAAAACTTGAGAGCTTGGAGGGAGGTCAAGTCTGGTAGGTCACAATTCTCAACGTCCCTCCACTCCCAGTCTCCACTGTCTTCAAAATTCTCGCTTTCCCGCCGCCAAAAGTCCAAGTTGCATTTTAAGGTGTGCACATTGGGGATAAAACGAAGGATCCTGCAAAATTTCTGGAGAGTCTGGAGGGGACTAGACTCTCGCCATGAAATCAGTGTGCAGGTGACGATGCGACCACCCAATCGCTCCAGACCGGATATCTGATACTCTTGAAGTCTCACAGACGACCTGTCCCATTTGACATCAACACGAACCGGAAATGGACTAGAGCGGCACCAATCAGGGTCAAGAGTGGGGTCCCCAGCTAAACGTATAAACATGGGAAGGGTATAGCCCATGAAGTTTTCTCTCTCCTGAAGCTGGTTCAAGTCATTTAGCAGCGAACTCTCGTACCCCTTCCGGATAAAATCCCGCATGTAGGGCGTGACCCTGCCCAGGTCATAAAGATCATCCCAGTAGAGAAGATCGTGTGGCTCCGTCCACCCGGGCTCCTGCACTTTTTGACTCATCAGGATAGGAAGAACGTCTTCAAAGAGGAGAATAGACCGGGTCCTGTCCCAGCCCATGAGTTGACCTTCCGAGGGAATCGCTTCGAGAAGATTCAGCATATCTTATGGATCGGTCAGGTAGCTCAGTATATTCTCCCTGACCAACTGCATGTAAAAATAATTGACTAAATGGGTTATTTAAAATGTATGATCAATTTAAATAAATTAAAACAAATCTGCTTGTTACGAATTTGGGCAAATCCATGTAACGCTGGAAAGAATCCGCCTCCACCTTCGCGACATCCGCTTCCGTTTTGGCAATCTTCTCCCGTTGAGGACCTTTCACATTTTCTTGATACACAACTGCCGTGGGAGGAATCCGCGGTGACTCCAAGTCAACTTTTGTGGCCTTTGCCGCCTCTCTTTCAGCAGTGATCAAGGTCTCAATCTTCTCAAGCTCGACCCAATCCCCTTCCCCCTGTGCACCTTCCTTTCCCATCACCCAGAGAGCGTATCCAGTCGACGATGACAAATTTGCGGTGTATTTCGCACTGGATGTTGGCCACCTTGCTTGGACCTGCGGTGGCATCCTTTTGGCGTTTCAGCTCACGCATTTCATTCAACAACGGAAGCCAATGACCCTTCACGCACAGGCTGGCGTCACTACACAAGAAACACGTAGTTTCCAAGATGATCCTCCGCAAAAATAAACTTGCACAGTGTTCAAAAGAATTGCGGTCATTTCGCAAATAGAAAAAAATGGATTTTTGTTTCCTGCTTAGTAGTTAATTGGTTATCTCTGACAGGAAGTGTGTAGTAGCTCTTCCTTTCCACTTTAAATCATCAAAAGCGCCACACCGATAAAGTTGACAATTAAAATGCAGTCCTCCCGACCAGTTACAGTTTCTCATCGTCAGCAGACCCAGCAGCAGCAGGAGGAACCGCCACCAAGACTCGTCGTCGGTGACTTGTCCTTCCGACACGCAACCCGGGTCGTTGCCTACATCGATATCGCGAGTTTAATTAAAAGTTTTATGGACCAAGTTAATATGATTTCAAAATGTGCCGTTACATAAGGTTTCTAATGCTGTTTGGTTTGTGGTCTAGGTTCTGACAATAGTGGAGATGATAGCCCTTCTCACCTTCGGAATGGCTGCGTTCTCCTCCCGCAAGTTCTTGATACGTCAAGGGATCAAAGGTAAAAAATGCACTAGTCACCCAGCTTTAAAAATACAACTATGATTACTAGTGGCATTTAACTAACTAACTATAATCGTTAAATTAAATTACACTAGTAAGGAACGCCAAGTACTTCGTCGTGGCCTTCGTCCTTTTCCACTTTCTGTGCACCATTGTTCAAGTTTGGGTTGCCCGTCTTCTCTTCCGCGCGTCCCATCCGGTAATTAAAACATTGCAATACGCAACATCATTAGCTAAATCATAATAATTATTACTACATGCCGATTTCAATAACTTATTTAACTATTTACAGAACAGTCCCATCAAAGCAGCCAAGTGGAACGCGACGCTCTGGATCATCTTCAAGTTCGTGGTCCTCCTCTTGGAGCTTTTAATTCGAGGGACTGGTTTATACCGGAACAATATCTTGGGTCAAATGTGGCTGGTCTTCCTTTTCGGTGCCGTAATCGTCGTGTTGCTCTACATCCAAGAGTTGGGGAGTCTGGAACCCGAAGTGGATCAATGGGAGGAGGCCCACCCCCGGCACCACTACTACCGCAACGGACGTCCAATCATGGATCATTATCACTACTATGATTACTATTGTTATCACGACAACTGGTGGTATTGGAACGATCATCATTATTATTACTACCATCATCATCATCATCATCCATGGGGATGGGGTTACGATGGAGGACCGGTCACAAGTGTGGGTGGAGGGGGAGCTGACCTGAGCGATGGTGATAACGCAATTGCTTCTGATGGAGGTCAAGATGATTACGTTGATATTTGGAACAGTGGAGCAGGTGACGACGATGGTGGTGGCTGGTTTGGAGGTGGAGGAGGAGGGGCCGATGACAATGCACCAGCTACCAGCAGTACTGCTGGCGGGTCTGATGGAGGGAACGATGGTGGCGGATGGTTTGAAGGGTGGTTTGGGGGAGGAAGTAACGATGCAGGAGGAAGTGACAACGGAAGTGGATGGTTCGGAGGAGGAAGTAACGATGGAGGAGGCAGCTGGTTTGGAGGAGGAAGTAATGACGGGGGAGGTGGCTGGTTTGGAGGAGGAAGTTCTGACGGCGGTGGTTGGGATGGAGGGGATTTTGGTGGCAGTGGGAGTGGGAGTGATGATTAAATTAGAAATAATGTCCCTGTTTTCGGTTTGGTTTAATATGTACAAAGATCAAGATGTCATGAATATCACAATAAAGGATTAAGTGAAATCATTGAAAAAAGATTGTTTAGGATAACTGTTCAATTTATATTTAGTAGCAGCAGTTTAATTAAGACAACCTTACTAGGCATTTTAGAGCAGTTCGTTGCAACTTGGCAGGCAAAAAAATGATTAAAAATCAATTTTCTTACGATGCCCCACTAGCACATTCACGTCATTGATACGTTCAAGTCATTTTCCAAAGGAAATAGTCGAAACTCTGAGGTCCATAAATGTATGTAGGTAGGTAATTATATATGAAAGGTTTATATTGTTAAAATGACGTATAATGCTGCTAAACTCCAAGAGCAAATGAGTCGAATGCGAGCCTTGAACAACAAAAACCGCAGAACATACATAAATGTAGTTGTGTGGTCTATTGTCCTTCCTTTAAAATTACCAGTGATGCGCTTTCGTTGTCTGAAAAAACGATTGTAATTCTGTTTTGCACTTGAAATATGGTTGAAATCGATGTCTAAGCCGCAGTCCAGGGAAAGCACGCTTTCCTAGTGCAGAAGACCGTGAAAGCGGTTTTGCGATGGTGAAAGCGAAAAATGTAAGTGAATCCCATGTGAAACGGTTGCATTGATGCGATGGAAGCAGAAGGGAACAAGGTCAATAAAAGCCACTCCTGGATGAGTGGAGTACATTTCAGACAGCCATAATTCATTTTAATTCTTTTAGTATTTTACTTCTTCCTTTTTCTAGGTATTTTGATAATTGCATGTTATCCTATTCTTTCGGTTAAAGTAAATACCCTATCTTAAAAGAAAGTTCCATAGTGCATGTCGTTGAAGTCGCAATTAAGCTTCCTTTGAGACATCCGGAACTTTTATTTCGACTGTCTGATCAGGTTTTGTGAAATGTAGCTTCATTATTTTATTTAAAGCAATTTGTATAGAAGCGATCTTTTCATAATCATTTCCAGGAATGGATCCTCAGACAGTAAAATACAAATTTAAGATAATTGGTCTTCCTGGAAATAAATAAACTGGTCTGTCTAGAAAAAAGGAACTTATCTAAACTATAAAGAGTAATTATACCTTGATGTTGCTGCCATCCATGTGTTAATATATTATGAACTACATATATTACGAAACACTAAACTCACGCATCACTGACTCCTGTAGTAATTAGTTCCGTAGTACCTTCGACTCCGAGCTACTGACAACCAATTTATTAACATTGGGATGCAAAAACGACTTTGTGATTAGTGAAGTCAAATTAGGTTAAGATGGTGGAAGTGATACGGCTATCGTTTATCAAGCGTACAACGATCAAAAGCGTTACATTTTTATTTCCTGTAGCACTTCTACTCGTTCTTCTAATTCAGTTGGGACGGCCGTATAGTGAAAGCCGACTTATGAAATTATACAAGCATCCTTTGAGAAGATAATGGCTTTTTCGTGGAAGATAGAATTCGCAGAACTTGTCTTACAGATTATGGTGCTATTGAAGGGCGACATGTCTTTAGAAAATGCACGATAGTGTTGCAAATGCAAGTAATTGGTGGAATAACATAATAAACCTTCAAAGCAGGAATGCGTCCAGTTTCTGACTTTTGTAAAAGTAAAATGTTCCAGGCTGACATGCAGTTGTAGCGTACATGTAGTTTCATTTCTCAAGATAATGCCACATTCTAGACATATTCTCTGACAGCTTTCACTTCATTCCGACAGGCGAGAGGATATGGTTCATAGAGGTAGATAGTAGAATATTGTGAACATCGTTATTTGACAAGCGTCAAAATCGTGACATGATTCAGAACACATCAAAGTCGAACGAAGGTTCTGAAGGTGAAATGCACTCTCCGATATATGTACATGTTTTCTCTGTTGATGTCAATTGCACGTCCTACAGCCTGATTAAGTTTACAACAATGTTAGTACATGGGAAAGAGTGAAAGGAATTTGTCAAGCTTGCTTTCACTGTTCTCGCTTGGCGATGAATACAGCGTTGTTGTCTAGCTGTTTGACCTTGGGACCCAAGGCTTGGGTTGTTTCATCGAATGCCTTTACCTTTGCCTTCCCAAAACTCTATCATGCTATTTGGTCCTATCATGTGCATATGCCAGCCAGTTGTCAGTAAGCAGAAATCTTTTTCAAGTAGTCAGACTTTGTCTTAACTTTCTACCCACACTAGACTAGAGAAATTATGCTATGATTGCTTCATGATTATAACCTTTGACAACATAGAGAGTGATTCAACAATCATGACAATATATTCTATTATTTATACGGCACGAACAACTGTGTACTAACATTTTTGTTTGAAGGTATTAAAGCAATGATTTTATCAGAGAAACTTTGAGCTATTGGTCAGACGTGAAAAAATGTTCAGTCTTGAGTTTTGAAGCATGTCTTCAAATGATTTTCGAACTCAATCATTGCGGCTAACATCACTAACATGCTTCTAGAACTGAAATGGAATCAAATTTACATAGTCAGAAGGAAAAAAGCATGACGTTCTTAGATAAAATATTGACGTATTGGCACTTCATCATTACCAATAATTTGTCATTCTGATCGATTAACAAATAGGTCATGGAAGCACTTAAAATTCAATTGACGTACTTGAGCAACGGTTAAAAAGTATACGCGTAAGTTCGGAAGTATTGCGTCAAGAAAGAAGTGGAGCCGCATGTAATTTTGCTCTTTTTTGTAACGTTTACAATTGGTTGATGCAGAATATTTGTTTGCAGACTGATTACATACCCAATAGGAAATCTCTGTTTACCACTAAAATTCTTAAAATAAAAACTATCTTGCTACTTTGTAAGAGAATTGCAGTGATTTTAACTGGATACATTATTCACACATTTGTACTATGTACCATTGACCATCCTTGTTACACATAATATGGAGAAGCTATGATAAGACTATGATAAGGATAAAGTGTTTCCAAACTGCTTAAAGGGTAATGTTACATTTTTATTGAGAACAACAACCAATCAATCAAATCTGTCATCGATGATAAATGTCATCCTAATTCTAACTAACAAAACTATACAATAACAATTTCCGTGTTAGGTACGTGCTTATAAAATTTCAGTAAAAGGTGTCGCTTAATATTGCATATATTATAAAAAAAATTTCAAATACATAAATCGTATTGCAAGTTCTTCTTTTTCATATAAATATACCGACATTTAAACATGGTGGTTTATATTATGATACTTTGTAGAGCAATCTATGTTCAATATAGTATCTTATCATTTGACGTGAATTTAATTGAGATTACATAGTAAAACTGCAGGACAGTGGTCAGTTAGTTTGATTGCAAAAAAATTGCATGATTCCGTGAAGCATATAAAAGAGACTGCTCTCAGCTCTTACTTGACATAATCCGACAATAAGCGCTACAATATCTTTGTCGCCTTTTCACAACGATCCTTATTAATGTCAAAAATGGCAAACCAATTACAACTTCTGGGGCTGGGGTTAATTATAGGAACATGTTTCATTCCCGGTTCCTTAGCTCTATCACGCAGCATTGACCCAGTAGTTCAAGCGCAAATTGATGATTTCATCAGGTTGTTTTATTTGCCCAATGCCGGCATCTCTAAAATGGGTTTGACCGTTGTACAGGATGATGGAGAAATTCTATATACTACCGGATACGGTTTCTCCGATGAAGAGAAAGGCATTCCTAACAGCAACCAAACACAGTTCCTAATTGGCTCCACCACAAAGGTATACCGTTATTAATATACTATCAATTCAAATGCAAAGAAAACTGAATTAATTTGTCATGTTTCCATTTATAATGCAGAGCTTTACTTCACTGGTGGTGATCAAAGCTTTGAGCGAGCTTTACCCTGAAATGGGAGAGGCTGTGTTAGATGTACCTATAAGGAAATTAATACCATCGGTGAACTTTACCTTAATTGATAGGTAAAAACAATAACACGTTCCACTTTCTATTATACTTGATTAAAATCAAGCAGTAAATCAAAATTGTATACGAATTTGCAGATTTCGTTCGGAGCATACCACGTTTCGAGACTTGCTTGCACATCGCATGTGTATCTTCCGGGACGACTTTCAACTATCGGCAGATCCGTTCGACACTACATCTGAAATCCTTTAGTATGATGGAAACATATTTGAAACATGACACCTGCTAATACATTAATTTTTCATCAATAAATTAACCGGTATATTTTATAAAACGAACAGCCGGCAAAGGTATGCTGAGGAGATGTGCGGCATGAGAACCGAGTTCCAGTACAACAACCAAATGTTTATAATTGCAGGAGAGTTGATTGGAATTCTCGCCAACTCAACATATATAGAACTGGTAAAATACAACAAAATTAAAATAAACTCAAAGCCATCAAAATGATTTTTCCATTCCTCCTAAAACTTCTGCATATAATTTCTAAGTATATCCAAATTTAATTTCTAGATCAATAACCTTCTTGTTGACCTTGGCATGTTCAACTCAAATATGACAAGCACATCGGATGATTTTTCTAACATGCCCTTCAGGGCACAACCCTACTACGTTCTGGATAATACCGTCTACCCGTACAGTGCGGAACTAGTGAAGTAAGCAACATTCCAAGTTATTTTTTGTTACTGCCGAGTGCCGACGGTCATTTAAACGTTTGCAAAGTAACCTTTCAATTGTTTTTTTGAATGATAACAGGAGAGTTGTAGTGACCAATGCGGCTGGTGGCTTGTACGTTCCCCCAAATGACATGGCCAGATACATGAGATTCCATCTGAATAAAGGAAGTATTGACGGGAAGCAAATTATTCCTGAGGTACTATTTAAAAGATTTCGCCGCATTCAAAACTCCTCACATTAACATGTTCTAGCAATACATGACAAATGTATTTTTTATTGTATTATTGTATTCAGCACGTCATGACATGGACATCAAAGCCATCCATTTCAACACCCGGATCCGGTTTCAAATCATCCGATGATGATCTTGTTGCCAATTCGCATGGTTACGGTCTCGGCTTAGTGACTGGTTCCTACGACGGATGGGAATTTGTCTATCATTCAGGTTACGTACCTCCCTACCATACATTCATGTCGCTATTCCCTGGTAAAAATCTGGGAGTTTTCACGAGTACAAATGAAGGACCTGCACAAGTGTCAGCTTCGGTTTTGCATTTGTTCATTTTTGACTTGCTTCGTGGGAAAATAAATGCTAAGGACACAAGTAGAAAGTTGCTGGCGATGGAGAAAGTGCTTAAAAGGGATACGGAAATGAAAAGAGAAAAAGCTTTACAGAAATTCTTTCAGGCGGCTAGAAAGACAGGAGGATCACGTCAGGCAGAGGAAATCGTTGGAAAATACGGTAGCGGTGGTTCAGGTGAGAACTTTAAAAATTCTTCTGACTTTTTCAATTCCTGTAAAATTTGGCTAAGTTAATATGTAAAAATTCTTTTATAGGTGATGTTGAAATCATGGAAAAGTTCAATGAGCAGACAAACACGACAGGACTGTACATAAGCTATGGAAAGTGGGCATTAGGATGGATGGAAAATGTTGGCGGTTCATTGTATCAAATCACATGGGATACTGATCTAGTCCAGGATCATTACGCAACTGGAGACAGTGCTGGTTATGGTTATGCCAAGGTTGAAAATGAAATCTTGGAATTTGTACTGCCTATTGGTGAAGGTGATGATCTATTGAAGATTGCCACGTTCAGGCTTGGAGTTAGTTTGGCCACCCTGCCGCCCATTCCGTGGAGTCCAGGCAGTTGTGGACCTGAGACGAAATAAAATTGGTGCTAACATGAAAATGTAACGCATTTTATTAAGAAAATTAGATAAGTTGATTAAAGTTTGGTAACGAAGGTTTGTGTAAAGGTTTAAACTTTATTTTCATTTGGAAAGCATATTTAACATAAGTGGTTGCGTACATGAAATCTAAACATAACCCGGTACGAACATGAAATTAAGTATAGATGTATAGGTGATAATAATATGACCATCATTTCATTTGTCACGTCAATTTTGATTTGGTTACAAGCGAACAATTTCTTCGTGTTTCCAATTTTGTGCCTACATGTGACCGTAGGCTTTACACGACAATATGTCTTACAAGAAAAGTTCAAATAATAGCTGGATAATATATTCCCAAGTGGAAACAGATAGTAATTACTTTTCAACAAGTGATTTCTGTAAAGGTCGTAACCAATAAATTTAGGTAATTAAATATATTCAAGTTTTCAGTTGTTCAAGGTAATGACGGCAATGTAGCCAGCCATAATATATCCAATCCAAATGGGGCAAATAAGTGCCTTGAACTAAAAGACCGCAAGCCCAACGCATACCTACGTATGTACATGGCTTTCCATTGAAGTTACCAAGGATGCGTTCCTGTAGTTACCAACAACCAATGTAATCCTGATTTGCACATGAAATACGGTTGGAATCTCTGTGTAAGTACGGTGAAAGCATGCTCTTCCGATCCACAAAACCAAAAAATGTGGTTTTCAGGGCTAAAAATAACAAGCCTCTTGTAATTGCAGCTACGGTTTCTCTAATGGAAGGAGAAAACATGGTCGATACAACATGCCTTTCCTCGACGAGTGCATCTCAAATGACATCGTCCATCCTCTTTTCTATTGATCTAGACAGTATATTGGTATGTTTCTCTGCGGAAGCATATTTAACGTATCTTTAGGTTAGGATCAATCATACTACCTAGTAAATTCTAGTTTGTCCTTTTGTAAGCCCTATCTTCCTTTGAGACATCTGAGACGTTGCGTCGACTTTCTTCTCTGCTGCACAGCAAGTTCTACGAAACGTAATTTCATTAATTTAATTGTAAGCAGTTTGTATATACGCCATCCCCTTTAGCACTTTCTTGGAATGGGCTCTTTTTAAAATGGAATGTGGAGGTATTAGGTTTATTTTCCAGGCACTCCCGCAATTGTGGCAAACGGAAGTCATCTCTATTCGCTTAAGAAGACGAAAGTAATGCCGTATTTGGTAAAAGAAACAATTTTCTCTAAATAAGAGTATGCATAATAATAGATGCGCCTAACGATGATCTATTCAGAGCACTTCCTTATTAGATCAAGCCAATTGTTGATAATTAAAACAACTAAAGCAATTAACTTTTGTAAATATCATTACTTTTAATTCAAAGGTACCAATATATAAACAAGTCATCTAGACGAGGAATGCATATTATAAATATTTACAAACGACGTTCTTTTGATGCAAATGTTAATGGTGCCGCACTCTTCATTATTAAAAGTGACATAATAAAGGTAAAATGTCATAGAAGAATTGTAGTTATGTTTCAATATATCGTCAAATGTAGAAACGCATGCACTAGTGACGGTAATCATTAGTTCTATAAAAAGGGAATTTATGACAACTTTTGACATTGGAGAATGGACACGGAGTCTTTGTGACTTTGTGAACTGAAGCCAAATTAGCTTAAGGTGAAGGAAATCTACATGAATGAGTTTAATGAGTATAGCACATGCAGCATACAAGCGTTTAAATTGATTCGTTTTTACTTTCTATATCATTTCGAATCTGTAGCAATTCAGTTGGGATACTCGAAGATGATTGATACATTATAAAAGCATCCTGTTAACAGAGACCAGATAATGGGTTTTTCTTGGAAGTGAGAAGTCACACAAATTGTCTACGGGATTACATGATGCCGTTGAAGGTTAAGCTACCCTTAGAAAATGCACCAGAATGGCATCGGACAGCGTTGCAAATAATGTCAAGGTTTCATAACCGAATAGACTCTAGAACACCGTTGCGTCCAGCTGTTGACGTGATGAAAGTAAGATGCTCGTTTCTGTCATACATTTCTGTCAGTATTGGATAGATTTGCCTATTTAGTCGTCACCTTCAAATTGTACCTTTTTACAGTTTTCCCTGTCTGCCTTCACTCTTTCCTGACAAAATAAGTTTCACGTGACGGATTATATAAAATACAAATTGCAATGTGGTACTCTTTACTTGACACTCATCAATATCGAGACTTGGTTTAGAGCACACGTCAAATTCAAAGGAAGCTTTTAAAACTACAACTGTCACGTACATACATACATACGTGCACAGTTTATGTATGTATATCCTGTACATACAGAGGCTACACGGACTTGCTGGTAGACTGACCTATCCGCCACCAAATCCGCTTTTCTGACAAATATAAATTGACTGTAGAAATTAATTCACGGCTGAATAAAATCCAGTTTATCAACCAAAATTGTCAATAGGAAAGACTCATGACGTACTGCAGACTAAATATTGCTATAGTATGACTTAATTATTACTGATTATTCGTTATCATTGTCGATTAACTACAATTCAAATTATTATGAGCACTCAAAATTTAATTGACGTACATGAACCATGGCTAAAAACGAAAACGTATATGCGTAATTTCGAAAGCATTGTGTCGATGAAGATATCATTTCGCACATAATTTCGCTATATTTGGATAGTTGGTTTATGCTGAAAATAAATCATCATAATAATATTACGCTGGCAGTTGTTTACAGTTGCAGTAAATTGTAAGAATTTATTGCAATTGGATACATTATTCATACAATATATCGTACTGTGGCATTAATCATCCTTGTTACACATAATATGGATGAGCTCCTATAAGGCTATGATAAGGATAAGTGTTTCCAAACTGCTTAGACCAACCCTGCATTTTAATTTGAATAAAAAAACCAATCAATCACATTGATAGATAAAAATATGTCATCCTAATTCTAAATAACAAAACTGTATCCCAATAGTTTCCGTATTGCGGTCGTGCTTAAAAAAATTCAATACAAGAAGGCACTGTTTAAAATTGCACAATATGCATGTTATAAAACTCCATATAAACCACATTGCAAACTTTGTCCAGAATCTGGACTCCAGATGAAACATTCTTCATATAAATATTCCGAAATGGAAGCGAGTGTGTTTAAAAAGACCCTCTCGTCACTTTGTAAAGTAATAATCTATTTTGAAACGAGTATCTTATCATTTGAAGTGAATTCAATTGAAATTACATAATCCGGGTTCGGGTCACTAGTCATTTAAGTTGATAACAATTTGCTTCCTTCTTGACCAATTTTACATATTTGGAGCATATAAAAGACTTTGCTCTCAGTTGTTATTCGACATCTTTGGAAAAATAGTCCTTGCAATTTATTTTTGCCGTAGCGTTCCTTATTTACTAAAACATGGCAAAACAATTGCTACTGTTGGGGTTGGCGCTTATGTTAGGAGCCTGCTTTATTCACGGTTCCTTTGCTCAATCACGCAGCATTGACCCAGCAGTTCAAAAACAAATTGACAACTTCATCACGCAATGGTACTTTCCCAACGCTGGTATCTCCAAAATGGGATTAACCGTTGTGCAGGATGATGGCGAAATTCTCTATACTACTGGGTACGGGCTCTCTGATGAAGAGAAAGGCATTCCTAACAGCAACCAAACACAATTCCTCATTGGCTCCACAACCAAGGTATGTATGTCATTTATATTATGTATAGAACCGGTAATTTCGAGAGTTCAGCTAATTTATTAGTTTCATTTACAACGCAGAGTTTCACTTCGCTGGTAGTAATCAAAGTTTTGAGTGAGCTATTCCCTGAAATGGGAGAAGGTGTGTTGGATGTACCTATAAGGAAATTAATGCCTTCAGTAAATTTTACGTTAATTGATAGGTAAAAAGAGTAATACGTTGTTACAATTTGTCCATACTTGATGAAAGATAGCCAACAAATGAAAGGTATTTATTTTTCAGATTTCGTTCTGAGCATGCCACATATCGGGATTTAATTGCACATCGCATGTGTATTTTCCGGGATGACTTTCAGCTAGCGGCAGATCCATTCAACACGACATCTGAAATCGTTTAGTATGATGGAAACATTTGTGACAACACCTGCTATACATTAATATTCGAAAATAAATTGAATGCTGTTCTTTTAAATAAATAGTAGGCAAAGGTATGCTGAGGAGATATGTGGCATGCGGACCGAGTTCCAGTACAACAACCAAATGTTTATAATTGCTGGTGAGTTGATTGGAATTCTTGCCAACTCAACATATACAGAACTGGTAAAATATAACATAATGAAAATAAACTCAAGTCAGCCATTCTTTCATTTTCCCGTTCCGTACTTTTAGTGTATATGTCTGCGTACGTATATGTATTTGATCTCTAGATCAATAACCTACTTGCTGACCTTGGCATGTTTAATTCGAATCTGACAAGCAAATCGGATGATTTTTCAAATATGCCATTCAGAGGTCAACCATATTACGTTTTGAGTAATACCAGCCACCCTTACAGTGTAGACCTAGTGAAGTAAGCAACGTTCTTCCTATCTCATGGTTATTGATTGAGGTCATTGGAGGTCATTTGAAAAGTTTGTATTGTACTAATACGTACATTGCTTATCGCGAATGGTAACAGGAGAGTTGTAACGAGCAATGCGGCGGGTGGTTTGTACGTTCCCCCAAATGACATGGCCAGATACATGAGATTCCATTTGAACAAAGGAAGTCTTGATGGAAAGCAGATCATTCCTGAGGCACTAAGACATTTGATTTGACATTTGATCAACTTAAAGCTTTTCCATGAAAACTTTTCATGTATGTGCAAACGTATTTTTATTGTAGCACGTGATGAAATGGACGACAAAGCCATCGATTGTATCGCCCCGACAGACTTTTAAAACATGGGAAGACAATCTTATTGTTAATACATTTGGTTACGGTCTTGGTTTAATGATGGCAGCTTACGACGGATGGGAATTTATCTATCATTCAGGATACTTTCCTCCCTACCACACCTTGATGTCTCTATTCCCTGGCAAAAGGCTGGGAGTTTTCACGAGTACAAATGAAGGCCCTGCGAAAATGGAGGCTACGATTGTGCATTTATTCATTTTTGAACTGCTTCGTGGGAACATCAATGCTAAAGAAACAAGTCTCAAATTGTGGGCGATGGAGAAAATTCTTAAAGCAGAAAAGGAAATGAAGAAAGGGAAAGCTTTACAGGAGATTTTTGAGACTGCTAAGAAAGCAAAAGGTATACTTCGGGCAAATGAAATCATTGGAAAATACGGTAGCGGTGGTTCAGGTGAGAACGCTTAAAGTTCTACTCGCTTTTTAAATTTCTTTCTATTTGGATAAGTTTATAATATGTAAAAATTCCTTGGTAGGTGATGTTGAAATCATGGAAAAGTTCAATGAACAGACAAACGCCACTGGACTGTATGTAAGCTACGGAAAGTGGGCCCAAGGATGGATGAATAATGTTGGCGGCTCATTGTATCAAATCACATGGGAAACTGATATGGTCCAGGATCATTACGCAACTGGGGACAGTGTGGGTTATGGTTACGCTACGGTTGAAAATGAAATGCTGACCTTTGTAATGCCTAGCGGCGAAGAAGTATTAACGAGGGCTACGTTCAAGCTTGGGGTTAGTTTGGCTACCTTGCCACCTATTCCGTGGAGTCCAGGCAGTTGTGGACCCGATATGTACTAACATTGATTTCCGTAATTGAAACGCAGGCTGTTAGAAGATTTCAAGTTGATTAAAGTTGTACTTTATAACAATCACTTATTTTTGTGTGGCAACAGCAGTTTGTGTCAATATGTAAACTTTATGTTCATGTCGAAGGCATTTAAGGTGAAGCACAGACACAAAAATAAACAGCAATATAGTCAAAATATGGTAAGATCGTACTTATTACATTCATTGGAAATTGGAAATCACGGGCTAGACACATTAGTTTTATTCGTGGAATGGAGTTCAGGAGATTCGCATTAAAATCCTATTTAACTTCGTCGCTTTGAAGCTGAAATAATACACACGCATGTCATGAAGCTCAATTACTTGAATCCATTAGCCATGTCCGTTTGGGTCATAATTTTGCTGATTTGTCTTGGGGTAAGAATAAATTTTTCTTTATTCTAACAGCAATTTTCTGAGCTATCGAATTTCTAATATTCATAAAGACAGTTGAAGAGATTTTATGTGTTTAAACTTGTGGTGTGTTGAATAATTATTTGTAGAGTGGTGCGAAGGCATCCCAAAACAGGCAAAAGCCAAGATACGATCGAAAATGACGAGAAACTGGATCCATAACACATAATACGGGCACCGTACATGTATCGCATGGTTACAACATTGGCTTGGTTTTTTTCTTTTAAAATGATGTAATAAATACAATTCGAAATAACTTATCAATATCATAATTGCAAAATTATCGACTGGAAGGAAAATTAACATTGGCAATAATAATTACCACATTTTTTACTTCGATCTGATAGATTCAGAAAAAGCCACTTATTAAAATCACAAAGTTTATTATGACATCGAAAACATCACCGCAAGTTGCGGTCCGCAATTAGGTTAGCAGTTTATAATTTACATACACCTAAGGACACTACAATACAATAAGCCGTAGTCAGTCTGAATTAATTAAAAATTTGCTAGAATTACAACGGTAGATAAGTCTTGCTCTAGATTTGCTCTTTAAGTAGATTGGCGATATAATATTGACATTCGGGATTGTCTGCCTAAATCGCCTAGGGGATTATGTAATGCTGCCAAAGGTCAACCTGTCCTTGGAAAGTGCACCAGAATGGCACCGGACAGCGTTGCAGATAATGCAAGCCATTCATAAACCAATATACTTTATGATCACCGATGCGTCCAGTTGTTGACGTGGTGAAAGTAAGATGCTCGTTTCTGTCGTGCATTTCTGGCAGTACTGGATAGATTTATTAACTACCGGAAGCATGAAATGCTTGAAAGGTAGTTATAGCGATGATCTGTTTGTCTGTCTGTCCGTCTGTCTGTCTGTCTGTCTGTCCGTCTGTCTGTCTGTCCGTCCGTCTGTCTGTCTCTCCGTCTGTCTGTCTCTCCGTCTGTCTGTCTGTCTGTCTGTCTGTCTGTCTGTCTGTCCGTCTGTCTGTCTGTCTGTCCGTCTGTCTGTCTGTCCGTCAACACTCTAACGTCCCTCCACGTTGACCGATTTGACTCAAATTTGGCATAGAGGTACCTTGGCCCAAGGTCACGTTCCCTATTGATTTTCAGCCATGTAGCTGAACAGTGACCGGAAGTAGGGGCGTCGACGTCTTTGAGGTGGTGTGGGTCAAAAAATCGTCAAAAAAGTTTATTGTGGAAATTAATAGAGGAGTTCAAGACGATCATTTTTTGCCAAAGCACAATGGGTCAAATCACTTCCCTGTCATCAAGGTGGAGCCTGGAAGGAGGAGGGGTCTCCGACCTCAAAAATTTTTCATGTGTAAATTCAATGGGAAGTTCAATTTGAGCTTACAAGACATTGAAATTTGTCAAATGCTTGCTTTAATTTGGCATACATCGCACTTCCGGTAGTTATGTATTAAAGGTTTACACCTTACTAGTTTGCACATCATTGTACATGTCTACAGTTTTCTCACAGCCTTCACTTTCTCCTGTCAGAATAAGTTTCACAGCGATCGATTATATTTTATAAAGTACAATTTGTATCTGTAATGTAGTACCTCTTTACTTCATGCTCATCAAAATCGAGACATGATTCAGAGCCCACGTCAAATTCAAAGGAAGCATTTTAAGCTGAAATGTATTTTGTCACGAACATAATGTTCGTGATAGATGTCTAGATGTATTTACCTACGTACATATATCAACTGCACGTTCAACAGCCTAGCCAAACATCTCAAATATTGGTAGTATTGCGAAAGAGTGAAAGTCATTTTGCAAGCGTACTTTCACTCTTTTGCGCCGTGACGAATGCAGCCTTTTACTGTCTAACCTTGTACGATGTGGATTTGGGTTGTTTCTACGAAAAGCCTTTAGTTTGGCCTTCCCAGGATTGCTATTTCTATCATCCATACGGCATCGTATCATTGGAGACAAAATGCTGTTTGAAGTAACCAGACTTTCATCTGCATTGTCTAGCAATACAGTTGTTAGCCTCTACATTCTAAATACCATATGCGTAGATCCAAAGTTGAGGATCGACTACAAAGGAAAACCAGAAGGAACCTAGTTCACACAGATTATTGGACACCAATTAAGGGAAAAGGATGGCGCGCAAATTATGATGCGATGTTAATTAAGGTGAGTAGCACCGCTAATATGGCGTCGTACTATGTATAGCTTATGTTAAACTGAATCTTGGCAATTGTAAATTGAATTGCATCACACTCCCAACGTGCCAAATGTATCACAAAATATGATTCGCAATCACACATTAAAAAGTCTTTAAAGGCTGCGGAGCAATAGATCAGCTGTTCAATATTTTTATCGCAAATTAAAGTTATTTCGGATTAGATTTTTTAAAATCTGACTACGGCGAACCACTTAGCAGTGTGTTTCATTTATATTATTCCAGTTTCGTGATTTTTGTTGGCGAAGTTCCAGACATTTTAACTGTTTAATTGTTGTTTCGAAACGACTATACGGTAGAAAATGTAGCCGATTTGGGATATTCCTTCTCTGTTGATTCACTTGTAATAAGTTTCAATTTACATTTGATAAAATATATGCACATGTAAATTACTGATTTGAAACACCATGTAATTCAGAGGACTGAAATAGACCCCTTATCACGTTTCCATTTCGAAGGAAAAGATTATTTTGCAAACATCAATCAGATCAATGCGATTCATCAACAGTCTAAAAATAAGAAACAAAATCCGCTTGAGTTCATGTACACTAGACGGCGAGGAAAATATATAATAAATATTTAAACGTAAATATATGAGGCATCACAAGTGTCACTTGTGTTTTGACAGTTTCTTTCAAAACGATATGAAACTGAGACGTAAGTAGTTACGACAAAATATTACAAGAAACGAAATGCAACGTAAAAGTTCCGCTTGCTCCGATAACTTGAATCCGCTAACTTGCCATCATGCATCATTCTGTTAATAAATCGATACCAAATGGATTGTTAAACTATCCCTTTGGCAACTTCCAAATGGCATTTTTCGAAACAGCGTGCGACCCTTTAGTTACTTTGGAATTTCGCGTTCAAAGTGCAAGTTCTGAAAAAAGCAATACCTTCTCGTGCCCTCCTAGCTAACTCGTGTTCACGTTTAAAGTATTTCAAGGAGGAACCATGACATACAAAGCTTTCAAAAACGGACATTATGGTTATGATCACGGTAGAGGAAGTTCAGAAGCTCGTATTACATGTATTTTACTCACATGGCAGTTACATGAAACGCTACTTTGAAAAACAAGAATACATGCGGTATAGATTCTGAAATTGAAGCGACACGAATGGGTTGCTACTGATGAACGTAAGTGGGTACAAAGTATTCAAGGAATAGGAATAACGCCCAGACAAGGTCGAACTTCACTGCATTTTCACCGACCTCGCATAGAATAAAAACGATAAGGAACAGCAGCGTTCCCTTACCAGCATGAACAAATGAAAGCAGAGATGATGAATATCAATGCAGAACATTTTGGAACGTACTTTTGTGGTCGTAAATAACAATTCGGAAAAGAATTCATCAATAGCTTCCACCATCAGACTAATCATGCAAAATCATAACTTATGAATCGTAAATGTCGTGAATACTATTACTAAAATGCGGCCTGAATTAGGAGCGTTGAAGAAATACAACTTGGACAGAATAAGTGTCACGTATCCTTCATTTTTTACTTGCATTACATATCTACTTATACTTATTTTTATTTCCAAAATTATTGGGGCATCTTGAAGCAATTTTCCATTGAAATAAATCAATTATAAAAAATAATGGAGTGTCTGCATATCACTCGGCACACTCATCTGAACTCTTAATTTAACTTATAGGTCCCAATTTATTGTTTGTACGGTCAGCCCAAAAAATCAAAAATGAATCCAAATGAATTCAAGTCAGGCCAAAAATGGAACATTTTCGGAAGTGTGAACGAAATCTTTGTTTTCTGCTTGTTATGATTTATCGTCATAATGTGGTGGGGTGGTAGCTAAGGTCGCGCGCGGCCGACATGTCTGTTGACAACGAATTCAAGGGTATTTGCAATAATAAAAGTTTTTTATGAATATCAATCAATCACAGGAGATAGTCACAGATAATCTCAAATTAAGTCTGCATCACTTCCCATACAAGCATGTTTTTTAATTCAGTTCATGTTCACTAGAGTGAAAGTTAGTAAGGTCACTTCTTAAAATGGCACAGAAGGGGTCCTCTTCCCCCCTCGAGGTGAAAATTTCTCAGTTGTTGAAGGAGATCAGAACACTCGCCGATCAACGAAATGGACTAGCCGCTTCTGGCGATGGACCCTCCTCGGCTTCTCACATCCGACTCTCTAGTGAAATTATCCGCAAGTTTGGGATAATTGACTGGATCCTCGTACTGGAAAATCGACAGCGGTATGAAATGACAGGGGAGGAATCTGAAGCCCTGGACAGGTGCAAGGCTCTCGTGCAGACTGCCAAGGAGGAACTGAAGGCAACGTCCGAGAACGTTAGGACCATGCCCATTGCTCCCATTCCGGAAGAAAGTGGACGTGAGGACTCATTCCCGCTGTACATGCAGCTTCCTGATCTGGTCAATACACTAAAATTGAAACTTTTGCCATTGTTGGCATATTTTGAGTATGCAATTATTTTAGAGCTGTGGTGCGAATTGTATCTTGCAGGTTGTGAGGGATGAGATCCTTTCCTATCTGACGACCCCACAAGATAAGCTGAACGTGGTCAAAGCGATCCCTTCAGAAGGTAACTTGGCGCGGTGGGATGAAGGCAGCCTCCAATTGCAAGTGGTAAAGATTGTTCAAATTGTCTTTCAATTTTAACTAGAGGGGCTGATTCCAATGCAAGTTATATTTGTTCGTAAATAGGTGTTCCCCATTTTAATGAAGCGAAAGGTTTTGGATTGGAAGAGCATTCATACTCTCAGCCTGTTGAATAGCGAGGTCAAGGGCTGGATGACGGAGTACTTTGAAGATCGTCTACTTAGTGACCTGTGGAGCCTCTGGCCAGAGACATTCGAGACTCCTGTGGACCGTCTGGGGAGTTTGGTCCAGCAAGACGGTGGGAGCAGGAAGGAATGGAGTGAACTACTGAACCCTTTAACTGGGGTGGAAATCTACTTACAAAGTACACCAGAGACTGACGGTGCTTGGCTCCGTCCTGTTTTGGAACCGTTGGGGGACAACATTTGGAATTGTTGTATTTTCCAGGATGAGGACATGTCGTCCATCCAACTACTAACCGGAATTAGAAACGTGTTGACCCTTACTCCAAATCTGAGAAAGGTGCACTTTGTCAGATGGGATGAGTTGGATGATCCTCCTGATGAGGGAAATTTGGAGGCACAGAAAAAGGCGATTGATGAAATGGAGCTGCCTCCACTCGTGTCACTCAAGGCAATCATGATTGACGGTTTCAGTGAATCCCCTGAACTTGGGCTGGTGATGAAAAAAATACTGGACACCTATCGATGTCATTTGGAGGATCTCAAGTTTTATCTCTTCATCACGTTGCCACAGGCCGGAACCTTTGGCCTTTCGTCGCTGACCACACTGAACATCGCAGATAGAAGGCGCAATCTGGAGGAATGTATTCAGTTCCTGACGGCATTCGTGGACTCGCCGCTCACCTCAATCAATCTGCAAATTCACGATGTGAATGCCCGGTCTCGGCTTCCCCAGCTCCTCCGCTTCCTCAGTGACAATTTTGGAGAGACTCTGGAGTGCCTGAAACTGCAGCCAGGATGGGTACACAGTAACATTGTTCGTCCCCGTCCAACACCTCCACCCTCCACGACTTGGATGCTGGATATCAACTTCCCGAAGGTGAAACACTTTGGCATGGACGACTTTGCTCAGCCTGGGGACTTCAGTTTCCTCCTCTGCTTCCCCGCGTTGGAAGAACTCTACTTCGACTATGTCTATAATCCGAGGGAGGCGATTTTTGAGGAGGAGACGGTAGTCCAGCTGTCATTTCACCGGAACAAAATTTACACTTCCAACATTTGGAGGATCTTTCCAGCGTTGAAGACTTATATGATGAACTACGGTTTACTTGCATACGAACCTGTTGACGCTGAGGCACGCAGATTTCGTAAGGTTACACGGGCCCAGCTGTTGAACTTACAAGAACGGAACGTGGCGGCGGGATCGGATGCGCTCTGATGATAAGGATGACATGTAACAAGATTTTACTCAATTTTGTACCCACAGTCCAAATTCTGATCAATTTCTTATCCCAATTTGTGTATAAAAATTATAAGAAAGTTAATTGTATATACCTAGCTGGAATACATGCACACAATTTGTAAAGCATTCATAAATGATGCTGAAGCAGTCTGAATTTTAAGCGTTGAAAAAATAAAACTTAAATCGAGCATATATTTTTGGTTCTCTTTGTCTATTAACAGCTAAACCACTACATAATTATTTCGAAGATGGTTTGGGGCATACTGAGAAAGATAATACTTTCCCGATTATAATTAGCGGTAATTGAGGTCTTCGTCGTTTCTCTGTCGTATCACACGCTAGCAGGAAAGTTCATTACAGCGTTAGCTTAAAAGTTCTTTCAACATGTAGAGGGGGAAATATGCTGCCCGTTGCCCCAAATGTAATTTGTCGGGCATTTTGACGAAATATTGCTTGCGCGCTACGACTTATCATGATTATGTTACATGGTAGTTAAGGTGCCTACGTAGCGCTGGTTGAAGAAACCAGTAAGAGAAAATAACAATTTATTTTAAATGCCCAAATGTTAGTCAATCTCAGGAGATAACCCTTGATAGCTTTAAGTTGCATTTTAATTCATCCCAACTGGTACGACCATAATCTTTACGTTCAATTAAAAGTAAACGTTAGAAAGCTTTCGGAAGCTAGGATGGCACAGATAGGGTCCCATGGCCCACTTCCGCTCGAAGTGAAGATCTCTAAGTTGCTGGAGGAGATTCGCGGACTTTCAGCTCAACGCGATTCACTAGCTGGTTCTGGGGATGGATCCTCCTCTGCTTCACGTCTCCTCTCCAGTGAAATCTTCCGCAAATTTAGCGTAATTGACTGGATCCTTGTGCTCGAAAATCGTCAACGAGGGCGAATGACAGTGGAGGAATCTGGGGCCTTGGAGAGGTGCAAGGCTCTCGTGCAGACTGCCAAGGTGGAACTGAAGGCGACGCCAGAGGACGTTAGGGCCATGCCAATTGCTCCCATTCCGGATGACACCGGAAATAGGCGTGAGGACTTATTCCCACTTTACTTACAGCTACCTGCTCTGGTCAGTTGATTAGTATTGAAACTTACAGACCATCATCATCTGCTGAATGTGAGATGATTCTTATATTATGCGTGGATAATTGCTTGTAGGTTGTAAGGAAGCAGATCTTATCCTATTTGACGACACTACAAGATAAGCTGAACCTTGTCAAAGCGATCCCTTCTGAAGGGTCCTTGATGAAATGGGACGAAGGAAGTCTTCAATTGCAAGTGGTGAGGACTATTTTTTTAAATTGGCTGCTCGTTTTTAGTTAGAGTGGTTGATTGGAATTCAAATTAATTATTTTGTTCGTAAACAGGTCTTCCCGATTTTGATGAAACGAAAAGTCCTGGATTGGAAGAGCATTCATACCATGAGTCTTGTGAACAGCGATGTCAAGGTATGGATGACCCAATATTTTGAAGATTGTCTGTTCAGTGACCTGTGGCGGTACTGGCCAGAAGCTTTCGACACTGATGTGGACCGTTTGGCTGGTTTGGTGCAGCCAGGAGGAGGACGCATGGAGGAGTGGAGTCAACTGCTAAATCCTTTGGTTAAAGTGGACATCGTCTTCAAAAGTACAATAGAAATTGACGAAGCTCGTCTCCGTCCAATTTTGGAGCCACTTGGGGACAACATTTGGAGCTGCTACATTGGCCAAGGAATACTCATGTCACCTTCCCAACTCCTCACCAGAATCAGAAATATCTTGACTCTTACCCCAAATCTGAGACAACTGGACCTTGGTAGGGACATTGGCATGGGTCTTGTTTCGGTGAGGAATTTGGAGGAGGAGAGGAAGACAATTGAGGAGATTGAGCTTCCTCCGTTGACTTCACTGAAGGTTCTCCTGGTCCACCACTTTAGTCAGTCCCCCGAGTTTGTGCTTGTTGCAAGAAGGATCCTGGGGGCGTATGGATCTGATTTGGAGCATCTCAATTTATTTCCCATGGTCTCCGGTCCACAGTCCGCTGGTCGTCATCTTATCAATTTGAAAATAGCTGACTTAGATTTCAACTTGGCTGACTGCATTCGCGTCCTATCGGCATTCGTGGACTCGCCTCTCAAGGCAATCCATCTCTTTATTCATGATGTGGATGCCCGATCTCAGCTTCCCCAACTCTTCCGCTTCCTCAGCACTAATTTTGGAAACACACTGGAGTGCCTGAAACTCCAGCCAGGATGTGTGTACCGTCACATATACCGTCCCCCTCCAACACCTCCACCCTCCAGTACTTGGATGCTGGACGTGAGCTTCCCGAAACTCAAGTACTTTGGAATGGACGACTTTCCCCAGCCCAACGACTTTGGCTTCCTCCTTTGCTTCCCCGCGTTGGAACAACTGTATTTTGAAATGGTCAATAATCCCAGGGAGGGGATGTTTGGAGACGAGCCGGTCATTCAGCTGCCCTTTCACCGGAACCGAATCCGCGCGTCCAACATTTGGAGGATCTTTCCAGCTCTTTGCGTATATGGGATGAATGCCCAAGGCCACTCTCCAGGCGACCCTGTTGACGCAGAGGCTCGCAGATTTCACAAAGTTACACGTAACCAGTTGGCTAAATTTCAAACACGGGACGTGGCGGTGGGACCCGATGCGGTGTAATGACTAGGCTAAAATGAAGCAGGATTTTACTCAACTTTGGACTCTGCTCAAATTCTGACTCTGTCTTGCAACGCGTTGTAACGTGCAAGAGTTGTATTATCGAGTCACCATCCCACTTTGTGTATAAAAATTGTAAAAAGGAGATAAAGTTAATTAGTTGGCAATCATGCACAATATATGCAAGGTATTTATAAGTTAATACCGAAACTTTCTGAATTTGAAACGCTAAAAAAATAAAATGTTATACATGAGCTTAATATTCGTCCTTTTTGTTTACAAGGATTCATTACTTCAAACAAATGTTCGGGGCATAATGAGAAACATCGTAGCTTCAATACTAATTATGAGTGGATAGATTGTGTGTTTCGACCTATTATACGTGACATACTTTAACTTCAAGATTATTTACCACTAAATGGAATTTTATATTACAAACTAGAACCGATATGTATAAAAAGTAATGGAAAACACAGTGCTTTTTTTCTTTTTCTTCCTTCCGTCTGTTTAGGGCGTTTATGATAACTGTATTTACTCATAAAACCAGTCTGCACTACTCAGCACTGTACATTCTTACATAAGTGTAGAATACGATATATCGAGTAATTGACCGCTACATACTGTAGCTTATCTATCCGTTCCAGTTTGCAGGAAAGTTAATTACACTGTTAGCCCAAAACTGCTATCCGATCAATCTTGGCACTTTATTAGATGTTTATCTTTAATTGATTTGAAACTTTATGTTACTTTATGTAAGCAATGCGTCATGAGCTTGAGAGCAACTGACCTCTACAAATATTTATTTATTGCAGATTTCACAAAGTTTCCAATTTGTAAGATGAACGCTCAGACTTACATACTTGTTGTGATAGGTCACTCCATTTGACGTACTGTAGTTTGTAATTGTATGATTTTTACATAAGTTCTGTGAATGCTACTGCTAAAAATTCAGTTAGAATTAGAACATTGGGAGCGTTAAAAAATAAATTGCCAACATAATACATAAATCCGGTCGCCTTCCCTATTGCTTACTCACCTTTATTTGCAGAAAGATTGGGGCATGCTGAAACATAATATTTTTTCCACTTACTATAATCATTCATAATCACTCGTCATATTACTCAACTGACCTCAATGAACAAATCAGGCCATGTGGAGAGCATTATTTTCGGAAGTTTGGATGAAATCATTGCTGTAGCTTATCATCATCATAATGTTTGGCCTGGTAGCTAAGGTCCCAATGCCAAAGCCGATATGTCGGTTGATGAAGAACTCAGGAAGAAATAAACATAAAGCCATTTGTCGTTTTCTTCATAAATGTCATCCAATCAGAGACACGACACCAGTGATAATCTCAATTTAATTTCATCTCCGTCATACGTATAATTTTTGTTGCCACTTTAGTTCAGGTTCAGAGTGAACGCTAGAAAGGCTAATTGTTCTGATGGGGCAAACGCAGTCCTATTCACCGCTCGACGAGGCTAAGATATCTGAGCTGTTAGAGGAGATCCGAACACTCGCAGGTCAACGAGAAGAACTATTTGGTTCTGGAGATGGATCCTCCTCTGCTTTGCGTCTCCTCTCCAGTGAAATCATCCGCAAGTTCAGCGTTATTGACTGGATCCTTGTTCTCGAAAGTCGCCAACGAGGTCGAATGTCAGCGGAGGAATCTGAAACCCTGGATAGGTGCAAGGCTCTCGTGCAAACTGCCAAGGTGGAACTGAAGGCGACGCCGGAGGACATTAAGGCCATACCGATTGCTCCCATTCCTGATGACACCGGAAGTCGGCGTGAGGACTCGTTCCCATTTTACCTGCAGCTGCCTGCTCTGGTCAGTTCATTTATATTGAAACGTACACACCATCATCATCTTTCAAACATGAGATGATTTTATCTGTGTCTGTTGCAGGTTGTGAGGGAGCAGATCTTATCCTATCTGAGGACCCCACAAGATAAGCTGAATCTTGTCAAAGCGATCCCTTCCGAAGGACCCTTGATGAAATGGGAGGAAGGCAGTCTTCAGTTACAAGTGGTGAGGGATATTTTTCATTAAATGTGGCTGCTCGTTTTTAGTTAGAGTGGTTGATTACATTCCAAATTAATTTTTTTTTGCTAAACAGGTCTTCCCCATTTTGATGAATCGAAAAGTTCTGGATTGGAAGACCATCCATGCCCTCAGCCAGGTTAACAGTGAAGTCAAGGCATGGATGACCCACTATTTCGAAGATAGTCTGCTCAGTGACCTGTGGCGAAACTGGAAAGATGGCTCCCGCACTGATATGGACCATTTGGTTGGTTTGGTGCAGCAAGGAAGAGGAAGCATGGAGGAGTGGAGTCAACTGCTGAATCCTTTGGTTAGAGTGGGCATCACCTTCGAAAGTGCAATAGAAATTGACGACGCTCGACTCCGTCCAATTTTGGAGCCACTGGGGGACAACATTTGGAGCTGCAGCATCTCTCAGGGAATCATCATGTCTCCCTCCCAACTCCTCACCAGAATCAGAAATATCTTGACTCTGACCCCAAATCTGAGGAAACTGGACCTTGGTAGGGACATTCGCATGGCTCTCGTTTCGGTGATGAATTTGGAGGAGGAGAGAAGGACAATTGAGGAGATACAGCTACCTCGGCTGGTTTCACTGAAGGCATTGCGCCTCTTCAATTTCAATCAATCCCCTGAGTTTGCGCTGGTAGCGAGACGGATCTTGGGCGCGTATGGATGTCAGTTGGAGCACCTCAACTTATTTGCCATGATCTCCAGTCCACAGTCGGGGTGTCGTCATCTTGTAAATTTGAATATAATGGACTTGTGGGATTTCACGGTGGCCGATTGCATTCAGGCCCTTTCTGGATTCGTGGACTCGCCACTCAAGGCAATTCATTTGCGCATTCATGATGTGGATGCCCGATCACAGCTTCCCAAACTCCTTCGCTTCCTCAGTGTCAACTTTGGGGACACTCTGGAGTGCCTGAACCTCCAGCCAGGATGTGTGTACAGTCATATTTATCGTCCTCGTCCAACACCTCCAACCTCCAGTACCTGGATGCTAGACGTGAGCTTCCCGAAGCTCAAGTACTTTGAAATGGACGACTTTCCTCAGCCCGTAGACTTTGGCTTCCTTCTCTGCTTCCCCGCGTTGGAACAACTCTACTTTGAAAATGTGAACAATCCCAGGGAGGCCATTTTTCAAGAGGAGCCGGTTATTCAGCTATCCTTTCACCGGGACCGAATCTGCGCTTCCAACATTTGGAGGATCTTTCCAGCTCTGTCGGTTTATGGGATGAATGGTTATAGCATCTCTCTAGGCGATCCTGTTGACGCAGAGGCTCGCAGATTTCGCAAAGTTACGCGTGCCCAGCTTGTCAAATTGCAAATGGTACGGGACATGGCGGTCGGCCCGGATGCGATCTGATAATCCGGTTAAAATGATGTAATTTTTACTCAACTTTGCACTGCCTGCTCAAATTATGCAAGTTCTGATTTGCAAGGGTTATATTTTCAAGTAGTCATCTCAATTTGTGTATAAAAATTGTAATAGAATGTTAATTAGTTGGTAATCATACATAAAGCGTGTGAAGTATTTATAAATGTTACTGCTGAAACGGCCTGAATTTGAAACGCTGAAAAAAATAAAACCTAACACATCAGCATAATATTCGTTCCTTTTTCTATTAAAAACAAGCCTCTTTTATACTTCCACAATGTTGGGGCATAGTGACAAGTATTTCTTGCGATGATAATGAGTATTAATTATAATAATAATTATCAAAGCATAAGCTTTAGAAACTGTGTAGTGTTTTAACCAGTTATACGTGACATAATTTAACTTCAAGGTTAACGACTACATTTAAATCGTATTTATTATGTAACACGGTAAGGCATTTCCTATTTCAAACTTGAACGGAACGGATACTGATACTGAGTCAGTCACCGTTACATTCCTTTTATCATTCCTTTCCAGATTGCAAAAATGATAATTCAGTTAATTGCACTGTTAGCTCAAAACTGTTGTACAACGAAGGGGAATTCTTTTTTTAAATGTGTAAATCCTTAGAAAATAGTATTACTGAACTAGATGAATGAGTTATTCGAGCAATCCTGACCCTTTGGTATGTATATATATTTTATTGATTTCAAACTTTATGTATGTACTGTCCAAGTGATTATTCAAATCACCAACGCTTTGGAGATGTTACCCACTTTTTTGCCAAGGCGTTCACCCCAAGGATGGCATTATTTTGCCCCTTCAGTTCAGAATTCCGAAATATATTGTTTACAGATTATGGGCAAAAGTAATTCAGCCCTCGGGTGAATGCCCATTTTGTAAATTTTTCATGGAAACCGTGTAAATTCCCATCTAAAAAAGTGGGGAACATCTCCACAGCGTTAGTGATTTGAATAATCACTTGGACAGTAACTTTTGTGTAAGCAATGTGTCATGATCTTGAGAGCAACTGACCTCTGCAAATAGTTATCTTGTGCAGATTTCACAACAAAATTGTTCCCAATTTGTAAGATGAACCCTCAGATATATATACATTATACAAGGTCACTCTATGTCGCATATTGTAGTTTTTAATTGTATGATTTTTATCCTGAATATTAACCACCACAAGCTGCATAATAAATATTATGCAGCTTGTGGTGGTTTCAACAGGCTTCAATATGTTTCCATTCAACAATATTGTTGAATGGAAACCCCATATGGAAACAGTATTAGATAGACAGATATTAGATATTCAATAGATAGTTTGCCGAGTTTGAATTTTTGTTTACATTGTCATCTTAATGGATTGATCACTAAATGCATTGACTAAACCCATAAACGCGCTCCACAACGTGAGTAGATTCTTAGATATGTCAAAGTTGGAATCGATTTATCGTGCGTTTTTTCTTCACTCTTCTTTGATCATTTTCCAGTGTAAGTAAATACATTACCTAACTTTCTACGAGTACGACGACTGGAAACGAACTGAACCTTGAAAGTTTAGAAAAGTAGTAAAGGGAGCCGCATCATAGCTCCATTTATCAGATTGTTAAAAAGAATACGAAATCTGCTCTGCCATGATTCATTTGGATTATAGCTGTGGGAAACCACGCTCATAAAAATGTACAATATGGATAATTCCTACGATGTACTTTTTATGTATTTTTGCTTATCGATGGTTTTCATTTTGTAGTGCTGTAGTATGTGCATAAAAATAGATTGTGCACATACATACATAATCAAGGGTATGTAGTAATTTAAAAAGATTTATAGCGCAATAAGTCGATATTTAGGTATCATGAATTCAATGATATTACAGAATGGAATGGACTGTTTATTGTCATCCTTATACCAGCAGTTACTTCTATATTATTTCTTTCAAAAAGGGAAGCTCAACACGCACCCTAAACAATTATCATGGATGTCATAAGTAAAGCTATGTATTAATAATTATGCATATCCATGTACGTGGCGGCATAAATTCTATCTCATCTGGACGGGATGGGATAGGTGTGAGAATATTTTACACTCCAGTAGATCTTTTCCTGGCACGCGAATTATTTGCTCCACCGGAAGGAAAGTAAATTACCCTTCACAATATACGTACCTATGTAAGTATCGATCAGAAAAAGTTAATTATAAATTAATGAACATTTGAAGCAAATAGTTATTACAGCGGACTGCTTTTGGCATTTGTAATTTTTGACATGCAAGAAATACGAAAAATGGCTTGCACCAATAATGAATTAATATTTTACGTATACCCAATTTAGAACGTCAGTTTGCGTTAGAATAGCAAATATTGATTGGAACTTTAACTCTACCACGTAGAAACACCGAACTCTTGAAAAAGAACTACCTATGTAAATACATAGGTGTGTGCTTGATGTATGTTCCTTGTACACTCAAATTTGCAACGTCAACCGTAAACAAATAATTAAGATTAAAAATTGGTTAAATGATATATTGTCAAAGTTCATGACGATCCTGAAACATTCAGTTACGTTGTGACGCCATGCCTGTGAGCTCATATGACACATATTCGAGAGAATATGAATCTAATTATTCATACGAAGGGGTTTTCAAGTTACTTGCATCAACTTTGTTTGGACACATCTCAATGAGGACTTACTCAATTTTGCTGATTGGAATAGCATACAAAAGCCTAAGAGTAGGGCTTTCGAATGACATATTACTCACACCCAACTCCATGTTCTACCTAAGTGAGAGGGATAAATGTCAGCGACCTTGTTTTTTACTATTTTGCTAGATGACACGGGTTGAACGTCATCCCACGGTTGCATTATCTTAACTTGTGAAATACAAAGTGGTCAGAAGGGACAAGCAAAGGGATGTAGGGAAGGTGGCGTGGTGCCGTAAACAGCATATAGTATACTTTGTCTTTGGCCACGTTCGAAGTATTGCAAGATATATTGTCATGAAGGACGAAAATCCCGTCCTACCATTTGTGTTGGGCATGGTCTTTACTAATGACGTTTTGGCTAAGCCAAATTAGCATCATATGTTTGAAGAGTCAATAAAGTACGCATTTATAAAAGCTCAGTCAAAAATACTCCATTCGGGCCCTACAACAAGCATCGGAATCCTTGTGCTTGATTTTTGTGCAAAAATGTTATTCTTCGTACTGGTTTCGGTCTGTTTTCAAGCGATTGGTCACCACTATAGACTCGCTGACAGCGCAGACTACTAGCTGTTGTGTCTGGCACCAGACAAACACCAAATTTCGTAAGCTCATTTACACTTAAAGCAGTATAATGACAGCTCGGAAAATCTATCCACCCGAGTAAACCTAGATGTTGTGCGGAGACAGAAAAGATGATCGCTGATATTTCCACCTCTAACTTATAATGCTAATTGACGCCGGATGCGACTAATATGTCGTTCGAAAGCGGTCACCTTTAGCAATCACCTGATATGTTCATCAGAAAATTTGAGCAAGTTGGCTTTGATATATATCCAACCAAAGTTGATGCATGTAACTTGAAAACCTCTACGTATGTACTTTTCTACACTAGTCGTCGCACCTTTTATAGGGTACACAATGTGCCTAAACTTTTCAATATACAAGTTTGAAGAATTTTCGAAATACTTAAACAATTAACATAATCTTAAAACATTTGAGGCAATTCAAGAGTCGTTGCAAAGTTGACAGCAGGTGACATTAGTGGATCGAGTGCTAAATATTTCGAACATTCGGAATACTTTTGAAGATAGTAATTGCCATGTGGTCTTGGACAACTTTCAAAACATTGACATACTGCCTTCATCCATTGCATATATAGTAAGAGTGACCACATTGGCTATAATTAGCAGTCATTCAAGACCACGTGTCATGTGGGTTGTCAGACTTGATGAACTCCTTGAGGATGGCTTTACGATTTTATGACGACTAGCGAACATCTTTATTATCAAGTACGTACAGCAAATTAAATCGGCTAAAGCCTTTTCGCATTGGTTCAGCACATTAACAATGCAAACGCCACATACAGTCCGTACAAGAGGCTGGCCACAAATTTATGTCAACTCAGAGATATATCTTTCCTCAGTGTTGGCCAATAATATGAAGTTGTTCGAGTACTCAAAATTTCATCCAGATAGCATTAGTCATGTTACCAAGGCATTTACGCGTCACCAGGCGAAATTGTTAAACATAAGTGCTGAAACGTATGCTAGTGTCGAGAGAAATATTCAAAGTGACATTGATGAGCAACAGGAAAAGGTTCTTTGGAATCGCATCGAGCTGTGTAATAAATCGGCCCTTTTACTTCCATCCTTCTTGGCAAACAAATATGCTGAAAGATTATTCCAAGCCCATCCCGAGTACAGGATTTATGTCGGTGACGAAGACTATGTAAACATTTCGGTCGGTTTTCATATGTTTGGATCCGTTCATCCCAATGTAATAAAAAGGATGCAAGCTGTACAGCATTCCGGGATTTGGAGCAGGTGGTCAAAGATTGAACATGAAATAGGAAGCTTCACTCCCATCTTGAAGGACACAACGCTCAAGCGACACAATATGCAGGAAAATGCTTCTACCATATTCTTTGTTTTGTTGTGTGGCATTATGCTGGCGTCGGCGTCATTTGTGCTAGAAAGCAATTTTTCCATTTATCACTCCAGTTTAATAATTATCCGACGGCTTACTATAGTTTCGGCATCGTTATGCTACCTGGTTTATTCTTATTTTTCCAGACTTGTTAGCCCAACACGTGTAGATAAATTGAAGCCATTATATAATCACAATAATCAGCATCGATGATTGAATATTGCACTAATTGTAAGACGCATGCAACCAATGAATGGGGGATCTCATTATATGCAAAACTGCATAAAGTTATATTGGAAGGATTACTAAGTATTAAGTTTGAATGCATCGAGCTAGTAGATATGCACCCACGAGCATGTGCTATCATTCTAATACACATTTGACATTTTATGGAAACAAGAAACTTTTTAAAATCCACCAGAGAACTTAACTTTACGAAAGTTCATCTGAACATTTGCTTTAAAATCCCATTCCGGTCTCGGTCATACACTAAATATTATTAACAAATTCAAAATGTAACAAGCAATTTCCTCCCAACAACACGCTCGGGAGTATACCGGTTTAAATAAATACTTGAATTAACTTTTCGTCGATAAACCTTGAAATATTGATATAGAATTTATTATTAATGCCTTATACGGTGACAACATGAGCTTGAACAGTCTCTTTGTCAAGTTATGCGTCTCGTTTTGAGAATTAGTGCACTTTGTCATCAATATTTAAAGTCGTCCAACAATACTCGCTACTTTTCGACAGACTTACAATGATAGTACTTGCTTATTTAAAATGTTGCTCCTTTCGTCCCTGTTTCAGAATAAAGTTGGAAAGAAAACGGATACTTTTTGAAAAAGTTTTTCGTCAATGTTCTTCAAATATATGTTGGTTGTTTGTCAAATGGAGTTGGTGTAATGAGAGCACAAGCAACTTTCCCCACCACTACTGTCTTCAATAGCATTGACTGTTCTAGAGCTTCTTATTTTATCGATTACAAGGGAAAGTTGTATCATGATGCAAAAGGATTTTATTTCTTGCTCTGCAGTTTAGAAATGGATAGTCTCTCTTTCAGCCTCATATACGTGATATTTCGCTAACAAGGAATCCCAAAGGAGAACTCCGTCATTGTGCCGTTATTGAGGAACTTTTCAAGATCAACGTTATGCAGTTCCCAGTATGAGCCAGTAACACTTTACATGTCTAACGACTGAATGGAAAATATATGAAACTCTACACTACATGATCTTCTCTGCTTTCCCATATATATGGAAATCCAGAGGACGTATAAAAAATTGAATTAGTTTTATTCTGAAGAATTAAATTGTTACGGACAGAAAAGAGCATACTTGCATGCATAGATACATTTCGCTCACTGCTATTCATTATAAATTAAAAGAAATGAAGTGTATGCAAAGGAAAAGGAAATGCATAAAGGGTTACTTATCTCAGTCACCGTGCCCCAGGTCTGGAACGGAACGGGAATGTCATGAACATGAGCACTCGCTAACGCACTCAGCAGTTTTAATGACACTCGCTTTTCTCGCATTTTAAAAGGAGTGCAATTTTTATCTCCAAGGCCATTGTAGCATTCCACGCTTTTCCAGCAGCTATTCCATTTTTAGTCGAGTCTACAGATTTGGTAGCGCCAACTAAGCAAATCAGATTTTAAAAATGTGACATCTCCTTTCCCCTTGTCAGTATATCAAGTAATTGGAATGGTGAACGTAAAGTGCGCTGCATCACGAATCTTTTGTCGTTGATTTATTTTTTTTAAATGACATGTTCGAATGAATGTATTTTGTTGACATAAGCTAATACCTAGTTGCATTTTACTCGTATTGGGCTCTGGATTTGTTACTGCTCGGAAATGATTAGAGATTCACATTGTGTCTGCTTGTAATATTTTCACATCAATTTTTCATTCGCTTTCATTTCCCAACCGGTAAAGCTGCTAATTAGATATTTTGGAGTAGTGCTGGAAGGTGTTCCTGACGTGAATGCAAATGAAATTTAATTCATATAATACAAAGCATTTGCCAATCATTCCTTCGTGTTGCAATTGCCTGCATTTAGGCATACAACTAATAATAAATTCTGCATGTTGCAATAATTGCTTAAAAGTTGATAATATTTTACCGAGTTATTATGATTTTCTCAACAAAGCCTTTGAAAATCACAAGCGTAGGTAAGCGGCATACCGTAAGCCCATGTGGGTGTAATATGTCTCCGTGATGCACAGATGCGGATTGGATCAGGAATCATGTAAACTTACATGGCACTTTGCTTCACCGAGAGATTCATTTCGCTTTGCTTTCTCGCAGTGTGTGGATGCAATTTTAATGTGCAGCATGGATTTTTTGCACTTCATGAAGTCACGGAACCATTCATCACAAACGAATATTAATATCTTTCTT
Organism: Sinella curviseta; assembly: GCA_004115045.4. Taxonomy (NCBI): domain Eukaryota; kingdom Metazoa; phylum Arthropoda; class Collembola; order Entomobryomorpha; family Entomobryidae; genus Sinella; species Sinella curviseta. The sequence continues at coordinate 644,045 of CM023202.3, forward strand.
TCTGCTCGTCAGACTCCCGTAGAGTAATAATAAGCATGGAGGAAAGCTCTGGTAATGTTCTTTCCGTATCGGTTAATTGGGAGTCGTCACATATGACGGAAAGCATGACAAACAGAAGAGTCAACAAAATGCTACCTGCAAAAGCGTCGTGTTGAAAATTTTCTAGTATTGTTACGTGTGCAGCCGGTGACAAATTCAATGACAAACGAGTAAAATTTTGGCTTCCATTTTCATTTCACGGCAATCCGCTACTTATGTTGTGTATGTCGTGTATCTACATTTTAACGGAAAAGAGGCTTTTGCCTGCCAAAATTGATCGAAACGAGAATGTGAAAAATAATGAATTGGAAAATAATGGTCTCTAGATGGAAAATGAGAAAGAATATAGAATACACCTTGAAGCAAACTATGAATTTTTTCATCAATTCATTTACTTACAGTAACCCATTAACAAATAACAAGGATGAAACAATAATTTCGCCTTAATGTTACTAGCAGATTTTTTATTGTAAGCATGCATTTTTATGAATAGCTTTCTGAAACGACCACCATAGAACATGGTCAATAGATACATTTTAAGCAAGGCTGTCTTGGCCATATTTAGTACTGGAATTTAAAGAAATAGTATAATAACTGCTGGAATAAATCCCACTGGAAAGACAACGAAAATAAGCTTAATATGACCCTTTCATCTTTATTGGTAACCTTTGCCGCAGTATTGTAGGATATGCTACGCAAACTAGTTTCTAAGCTATTAGCTGATTTGGCTGTACAAATTTCAATACTTAAGTATAGGTTTTTAATGCAAGTTACGAGGGTGGGGGGTTGTATTGCAACGGGCACAGTTTTAAAAGGAAAGGGCTAAATACCAGCTTAAAGAAAAAAATAACATTGGATATTAAAGGTGAGTTAGGACCTTTGGCGGTCAACTACCAACATGTCAGAAATATCGTGAACTTTTGATTTATGTTTAGGTCAGGGCGCGCTGTCTCCAATTAAGCGCACAGTAATCGTATACTCCTCATTTAGTACACATTTTTTAACGTAATTGTTTATGGCGTTTGTAATTAAAGATGGCGCATGTTTATAATTACATAAATAAGATTTCCTCGTTATTGTTGAATTTCTGTGAAAGAATGAAAAAATTCTACCACGTACTTTTTGAGTAATTAATTTTTTAGTCACTAAAACCTATTAATTTACATAATATGTACAAGAATACTCCGGCATTTTAAGGCAATATATCAGAAAATCGAGCATTTTTTTCTGATTATTACAACATTTTTTCACATTTTTTGCGCCACAGCTTGATGGTTTTATCGAATAATTGCTGATTTTTAATTATTCCAAAAGGGCGAATTCGCCCGGAGGGCGAATTCGCCCTCTGAAAAAATTATTTATTTATTTAATTATAAGGCAAATTTGCTCCCAAAAGGGCGAATTTGCCCTTTTGGGCCAGAGGGCGAATTCGCCCTCTGGTACTGGACTGTATGTTAATCAATATGTTGGTAATTGGACATACGTCCGTTCGTTTTAATTAGTGTTGGTGAATGCGTGAGCAATAATGAACGGCACGAGAGAAATTGTAGTATTGATCATTAACTGTATATTCTCATAATTCGTTTATTCTGCTATTATATTCAATCGCTACTATAAGGAATGAAGATTAGTACACATTTGTACAAATTCAGTATGTTTTAGAAGTATATGTACATGCTCAAAACTCAGAGGGTAAATATTCAAATTATATCTGATTTCTTGTAATAACCGAAAGAGTTTCCCACATGTTGTTTGAAAAAGATGTACACATCTTTCTTTGCATATGCAGAATCTGCACAATGTCCTGCTTATTTTAACGTAAAGCGTTATGACGTTATGCTGTTTATAAAGCCAATCTTAGGATAGAGACCGTCTCTGAGACGTCGGAATTTTACTTTCATTCCAAACCAGGAATATTTAACAAGCACGAGTACAGTACTGTAAAACTGGACAACGTTTGTAAACATATGTCTCATGATTTCGATTGAAAGACATGCAGCAGTTACAGTATACATAATGGGCATCATATAGAACATATATCTCATATTTCCAAAAATCGAGACTTTTATAAAATGTTCTATACCAAACAGTTTCATTGAACGTACTTTTGCCCACTTTAACTTCTCCAATGACCCAGCATTCCACCACTTATCCCAAATGTTTTGTATTCCAGACTCAAACAAGGCAAGCCATCGATTCAAAATGAAATTAGCAGATGACGGAAGTCGATACATAATTAAATATGTTTTGAGATTTTCCAGTGGTTTTGTACTAATTTGTAAATATTTCGAATTCACCGAACGCTCCCTCAAAAGCTTAAGAAACAACAACTGAGCTTCATCATAAGTGTTTACGTAGGCAACGCCATTGCAATTATTAATTTTGTCAATGAAATGGCTGTCGTTGCCCATTTGAATCAACTCATCTAGTGATGTTGGATACTTCACTAACCTTTGCATATTGTAAAATTTCTTCTCGAATGAAACTTTCCAATGAATTAAACCATTATCCTTGCTCTTCCTTAAATTCTTATAAGCACCCAATAGCATGCATGAATAAATCTGATGCCATGACATTCTATTCCAATTTCCATACACTCTTTCAGCATATTTTGCAATCTGCAATTGAACGTTTGGCTGATATATGGTAAAGTTGGCAGCAATGATTTCTGGAAACGTTAGCCGAGGTTGCAGCTCAGGTGGTTTTGTTAGTTCCTTTATGTTATCACCTTGATACCCATACGAAAATACCATGCCCATTAATAACCATGGCATCCCAATCCATTTGCAGATATTACCTGTTTTAGAGCTCTGTGACAAAACTATTTTATATACAAATTCTACCGTCAAGAAAATGTCAGAGATAGAGAACCTGTATCGTCCATGTTTCTGCCAATTGTAGATGCAGGCAGCCAACCCGCTTTTAATTGCAAACCAGCAAAGAAAAATCCATGTTGCTATGTCGAACGCAGAAAAATATACGGATAATGATAGACTGGTTTGTTCTTCCAGCTTTTCACACGATACGAAGTATATACTTGTCTCACTCTCCGTTAATGCCAGTGGAGTATTTGCATCAGTAATGTGGAATTGGATCACTGGAACCCATGGATTTAGCAAAAGCGTCCACAACATCGTCGATCCAAACGTCACATTTGGCAATAAAAATGCCATGATCTTCCTCTGAATATTGTTATCCTTATTTTCCGCTCCGTCTCTATCGTATGCCAACGAATATGTGGTCACAAGGCTCGTTGAGAAACTGATATGTGGGTTACTGCGCCTGGGGTCACTCAAATCACCTGAAAGCTCACGACGACGAATTATGATAAATTTGGCGCGTAATTTGTCAAGGCAAAGAACATTTTCAGGAAACTGCAACTGTAGTATTACATACTGCCAATGGAGTTTCTCATCATGACGTTGTCCCAAACACTGAGTAAGAAATGTCTGTAGAATTTGTTTGTGATCGACGTCTACCTCGGCAAAATTTGTGCTTTTATTTGACACAAAATATGAAGAAAGTCCAAACGATTCCTTTCGTTTAAGATGAATGGAAAGAAATAGCTTCCGTGGTAGCAGTAAAGCATTTGTGGCCTCGGAAAACAATCGGTCAATAGCAAATACAAGGTCATTTATATTACGAAGAGCTGACTGCATGTAATCACTGTACTGCAGAGTTAAGAAGTAAACTTGTGGGCCAAGGGACGAAAATATAAAAGGACGAATTTTAGTCCTTGACCTATTGAATATATTTGGTGGGAAAATATTTTGTAATAATTGTTGTATCCCACCATCATTTATTTTTACGGATTTTAATGAATGAATGCCAAGCCTCCATTGATTACAAATCGACGGTAGAATGTAAACATACGCAATACAGGTTTGCTTGTAGTACACCGGTGTTTTGAATTTATGTGCTCTCGTATCCCATAAATTCAACTTGAGTGTATCCGTGCAGTGAAGAGTACCATTATTTCCATCCATTTTGTAGGATATGGAATTTATTTGAACGGGAAAGAAAGTAGGTTCCAAATTAACAACGTCGGCTTGTTGTTTCCACATCGTGACATTTTTGAAAGTAATGGAATGGTAGAAAGTATTTCGAATCACCTCCACAAGACAGTTACTAAATCTATTCAGTCCAGGTAAAAGATTAAGAGATCCTGCAGTAGATGCGTCAGCAGATACGATGTGACAGAATAGTAGCGGTAGGATGTGTCCGACGGTACGCAGGTGCCGTTTATTATGCATACTGAATGGACGATGTCTTATATGTTCATGGGTCATTATGCTTGACTTTGTCATTGCAATTAAAGCTTATCTTGTAAGATACTACTGTGTATATGGGAAATCTTGTATACTGTGTATTTATACAGTGTTTAAATCTCGTGTTGTTGGGTGTGATCTGATAACTATCGGCAAGGAAAGGTGTCCTGGAGTCTTTACTTCAAAGTTCACAGATTGGGCTTTACTATATCTCTTTCAATATTTATGTTCAATGGGAAATACACCACAATTACGAGCGACAGCCCCACCCTAAAAAGAGTTTTAAAACTTGGACTTGTATGCGTGATTTTTAAATGCACCTTGTAATGGGTAAAATGTTCACTTACATATTCGTGTTGGTGTGAATGTTGTCCTATCATAAAGGTACACACATATCTTACGCGTGGACAGCTCAATTATATTCATGGCGTGTAACTAAAGCAGGAAGTAGGAGCCGTCCAGGATGGCATGTCGTTCGTTGGAAGGAGGCGTGTGCGTGTGGAAACAACGTTCATTGACACTATAATAAATATAAATGGTATATGTGCAGAATCCATAACTTTTTAATCAAGCTCCACCAATGTGAACATCCCCATGTAAGATAAAGGATGGTGTCCTTCAAATCATAAAACAAATATTGAGAGCCTAACTAATTATTCTTGGAGCAATACTTTTCCAATCACTTTCAGTGTGTGTATTGATCCTACAGAAAACCAGGATAAATAGGTAATGCCTAGCCATTTCTTCTAAAACGCGTCATATGCTGTAATAACACATACAAATAGAAAATAAGACACGCGTTCGATGGGGTTTTATAGTCTATACAACCTATAGTTAGCACGAAGTCCTAACGATGGAGCAATTTGATGTGCAAAATGTAATGGGAGTAGGTATAACGCAATCCGTAGTTCAACGAGACTGTAGTATTTGAATGTGTTGCTAATAAATTCATTAGTTTTGTTGTCTTCTGTTCCTGACGATATTTTGCTATATAAAAATGGAAATGTATTTTTGAATGTAGTTATACGTGGAACATTAGATTCTTTGAAAATGTAGAACTTGTAGAAGCAAACATACATTCAACGGCTGCAAAATGGTTGTTGACAAACACAGGCTAATTTCGATCACGATTCGCCCAACAAATTTTATAATAAAATAATATACAAATTCACTTGAAACATTTCTTTAAATAATTTTCAATTCCTGAAAATTGCTTGAACATTCCTATCAACTCTTGCAAAAATACAAATATGTTCAAACATTAATCTTATGGTGCGACAAGTTAAAGCATAACTGCACTGACTACAATTTAGATTGCTTGTATGATAGGTATATATGTGTATGTATATGTAAATATTAGAACACTTTCTGCGTAAACACGATTTCCATTTGGATGTGAGACAAAATTGAAATAAATATTTTTGTAACTGAATCAATAACTCATTGCAACGAGCTTCATGGCTCCATTATAAGCCCAAAGTTTATCCCAGTAGTACCACCAAAATAAACAAGTTAAGACTCACATTACAACCAGGTTAATTAATTGACGCACTAAGTGCATATGGAGATGGTGTCCATATTACCATTACTCCAATGTCAAAATGAAAACCAAATCGACAAACTATTTCCGTAATTTCGAATGTCCAGAAACGGGTCACCAAACCAGTTTCTTGGAAATATATTTGAAATACTGCTACTATCTTTTAATTTGCCCTTTTCGCCTCCAATTTCCTGAAACGGAAAGGCAGCAAAGTACTCAATTTAGCTACATTCGAACGTGGCTACCACAGAAGATCTTATGTGGCTTTTGTACATTTTTGAGTTTTTTCTGGATGATTTCGCACGTACGCCATAACTATCCAACAGCCCACACAGTTCGTAATCCCACAGTTTACTTTGCTTTTGTCCAGGCTATTTGCACGTCAACTGTGAAACTAATTTTGATAAAGAATCTTTGGCGAAATCGAAACTACTTTTCTGAAATCATTCTCCATTTAAAAGAATACAGTTTTCTACAGGGATTTCAGAAACAACAGAATTCCAATAGATGTTGGCTTTCACTAGCATCCGGTAAATATGTTAAGCATGCAGTAATGGTAATTTACCTGCTGCTAACACTCTCCAGTGTTACAATCCACTATGGCATTTTGGAGCACCAATTTGATGCTGAAAGCATTAGTGGATATAATTGGAATGGAAGAATGTGTCAAATGGCAAAACATGTATATCTATTGGATAAATGGGTTAAAGTGAAATGTGAGTTAGAAAACTGGTATTATTGGGATACAGTTTTCACGATTATAGGCTACATCGGTAGTGTTCATCGCAACATTTTCGTGATGTTTCCTTATCTACTTTTCCTGATATGTGCACAAACGCTTTGGATCGCTACCTGCAATTTTTCCATGGAACTGAAAGTCACTTGTACTACGGGGTCGTACAGTGCTCGCGAGAAACAATGGCATAGAATATATTTTCAGTATAAAACAATTCAGCGGCTGTCCAAGTTGCTTAATAGCGTCATTGGAACTTGTATGTCATGGCATTTAGTAGAGATTGCCGTTTATTTCTCAACCAGTGTTGAGGCGTTTTTCATTCGAAGTACGTTGAAGGAGGAATGGACTTACTTTGTGCTCCTGATACAATCCACTTTGTTAACAAGTGGAATCTTGTTCTTCTCAGCAGATTCTTGTTACAAAGTAAATTAATTACTCCAGAAATGACTGTATTTTACAAATAGCTAAAAATGAAGTATTCTGTTGTCAACGACAATATCTACTAGTTATGCATTCTGATAATATTTTGCAGATGGGGAAATTTGTCGAATGGCTGGGCACTGAAGTCAACCAAGATGTTGTTCCGATCTACCAACTAAACTGGTTACTGAACGACTTGAACTCAAATACTAGCGTGGCCATCAGAGCCGGTGGAGGCATTGCTGTTACCTACAAATTGATTGCAAATGTAAGAAACAGTTCTTTCATACTTCTTATTAAATTCTGACAGAGCATATTAAAACAAGAAAATTAATAAAAATGTGTTGCTATATTTTAGTTGATTGGAATAACTGTAACGTACTTTATAATATGCATAGGAAAATGAAGGCCATCTTTTCATTGGTTAAATTTATTAATTGGACAAATTGGAATATTATTGAGCATGGAAAATAGCAAACATGTCATTAATCTGCCACATGAATAATGCGTGTAAATATGTTCAACAAATTTCTGTAAAAAACTGAACACTAAATGCTGCACAATTTAAATAAACAAGCAAGTGGAGTCAGATGGTTCCAAGTAGAACGCTCATCAGAGAAAGTTTAGCATTACGCTGAAACATAATTACTTTGATGCGAGACTGCATATTGACGGCATATTGGCTTTTTGAAAACATTTTTGTGATGTTGCATAGATTACGTACATAATACCACATCTGTAAAACATAATTCTTGTGATCGGAATTTATGTATAAAAACTAATTAGCCTCTGGAAATTATTTGCAATTCGCGGATACATTTAACTAATTCACTTGTCTTATCCTACTATAAAACATTGTTAGTTTGAAAAGAAAATGTCGTGTTGAATTTTTAGGTACGCTGTGGAATGCTTTAATTCAACTAGATAATGAGTAGGAAAATGAAAAAGTCAATGAACTATAATTACTGTATGAAGTACATGCTTTATTACAGAGATGTCAGATACTTTATTAGAAATTAAAGTGTATCCTTACGAGCTTCAGATCCGTGACAAATTATTTGTTCGTTAGAAATCGAGGGCATCATTAAAACCGGAGCTTTTACAGTGGTGGAAACACTGTCAATCATTGAAGCAAACATGCTTCTCTGCTGATAACGCTTCCAAAATTTTTGGTAATTGGATTTCCTTTGTCTTTTGGACTCTGCAACTTGCCTTCCAGATAGTTCCATTTGTGTGCTTGTATACGTACCTATAAATAAGTCATTATTAGATTTGCCACATGTGCATATTCTGATGCAGCAATTTATGCTTTCCTTTGAACTGCAATGCTTACCGCCATCCTTAAATCGGTTTATGAAAAGCTTCTTTAAAGACAATAGCACATCTCGTTTGCATACGTAAACAATGAAAATGGCAACGGCCTGGAGAACATTGAAAATATCAAAAACGGCCCAATACCATGTCAACGTTGGACCACTTCCTGCCCAAGTGACAACTTCAAAGACTCGAGTGACTCCCATGACAAAGAATAGTTTAGCAAACAATTGAAACCTGTCCACAAATGAAGATCCGCCACCTTAACAATACAACATATATAAAGTGTACTGAGATAAAGATAACTAAATCTTACGATTGCCTATGACGCTCTAAGCTTTTGGTAGCCAACTGAGTCGAAATAGAGTGCCGACAAAGTGTATACATAGTTACACCAAAGAAGACAAGATTGCAAGTGAGGAGAAAGGCAGCAGGAAAATAGAGGTAGACTCCCAAAGACAACTGCTTAATTTCACAGCTCTCTCTACCATACGCGGGCAGTGGCGCTTTCACAATGGCGCATTCATTCTCCGACAAATCTCTGAGCGACAAACAAACATTAGAAACCCAGGTTTACGGTTCAGAATAATTATAAAGATTGTGTTTTACTGTGTCAAATTTACTTACTCGTATTTAAAGTGGAGAAATGTAGTAGCTCCCATAATTATTATTGGAATGCCCCAGCCCACAACGGAATACATGACAAACTGCTTAAGCTCCTTTCCTCGTATATATTGACTCGAGTTATTATTACGTGTAGGTCGGAATTTCCGAAATGTCCACCAGATATCCCAGTTGATTAAAAAGAGCCAAATGAAACTGGACAGTGAAAAGAGATGAGATGCGATTCCAACAGTAACACAACTCGCTGTCTTGAGCACGTCATCCGAGCCGTAATACCTGATGAGATGCGCAAGTCCCAGAAAAATGTACATGAAAAACATGGACAATGCGTAAGAGGCAATGGTCCAGCCGTGAATATTTTGCTTTTCTTTCAAAGCGCTGTAGACAAGGACAGTGAGCAATGAAAACACTGACGATGCAATCATCACATTTCCGTAGACAAATGATAACGGTCCTATTTCTGGTTTGGTAACCAGATACTCTGAGCACGTCACTAGGAACATTTCTCCTTCATCGTTGGAGAATGGATCAGGACTTCCATACTCGGCTGCCCCATCGATACAGTAAAATGCAGTGGGTTTGAGCGTATAGCATTTTTTACTTTGTTCCTTCATGTAAACCGGAAGATCCTGGTCAGGCATTAGTATCGCCTTCCCGTCCTTCCTGTAGATTATCTTGCCATCTTTGCGAATTTTAAAGTGAGCAGAGTGATATTTCCTACCCGTAAAATTTGAGAGATGGTCGGCAAAGACGTGACCTGCTGGAAATATTTGAGTTCGATTCTCCTCGCATTGGAATTTAAAGTCACGTGGAAATTTGATATGATAATGAGGAAGATGAGTTAATTGTTCGAAGGGACGTAATCTAGATGATAAGTGATGGTAGAATGTTGGATGGAACAGTGTTCCAGTTGACGACTTTACACATGCTCGTCGGGCAAAGCTGTAAATTTCGTCTGGGTTGCAGCATTTTTGGATGCACGGTGATCTGCCTTCCACGTTCCATAGATCTGCCATGGAACAGTCAACCTCCTGGGATTCACAGAGAAGGACTTGGACATAGTCGGGGTTCATTGAGCTGATGCAGTATTCATGGGGACTGTAGAACTCCAAGTTATTAAAGCCAAAGTATCCATTTCTGAGGAAGCGGCCGTGATCACTACCCACCATTTCAAAATCATCCATTGACAATTGGATAGATTTTAGGGTCTGACCTGCGTTGTCGCATGTAGGCTTCCGAACTTGAAATACGTAATGAGATCTGTTGTCGGAAGGGAATAGATGTGGTGCAGGGTACCAGTAATAAGTTACTTTTCCCAGGTCCAGCTGGTTGCTCTCATTAGGATTAATGACACCTTCGGGGTCAATGAAACTGGAGCACAGTGGAAGTGTAATCATCGACCAGTTGCCACCATTGCCGATAACCTGGCCGTTTTCGTATTCGATGTTGGGGTTGTCTACGGTGACGGTATCGTTGTCGTCCATAAACCAGTAGTCGTCAATCCAGTTTGCTATTGAAATGTTGCTCGGATAGTGAATTAGGGAACGGCCTGAATTAGGAGCCATTTCCGGAGGAATGGCCAATGATGTGAAGGCGAGGAATAAACGCGAAAATATGTCAAAAAGCATTTTGGTTTTGCTTGTATGGCTTTAACTCAAAATTTGAAGGTGTAGCTATTCTTCTAGAACTAATTATTGAAACAGCTTGGTTAAAGTGATAAGGGCAAATGAATGGATGGATGTACATAAACTATCTTAAAATAGCTGGAGCAGTGAAAGAGTCAATAGAATGGTAATAACCTTTATTCATAGTGTGCGGGTTTTACGATGCAATTTAACTAGGACAGGAAACCGCAAAAACACTCGCATTATTTACATTACAAGAATATTACACATAATATAGCAAAAACACAGAAATAGTTTCTTAGCCTTTGATCTTCCTTGCTAAATGCATTCTTACTTTGTCAAGTTTTTAGAGACATTGACCCATATTTTAATGGTCTAGTGACCTGAATTTATTTCTCACGAAGGCTGAAAAGGCAACATGAATATAACATAAAGATGTGTTAGATAACATCATAAAAATAGATTTGAAAATTTTTGTTCGTCATGAGCCATGATTCCCATGATGGATGCTGGGAAGTGGGGAATGAAATTCTTTAGTCAACCTCAGTTCATAACGTCAAGAATTGTCTTTTTCAGCGGAAACCATTATTATGTTGATGCAATTTTACGTCGTCAAAAAGACCATTCCATAGTGCTTCAGAATGGCATTGACTTTAAGCAGTTTTTCCATTTTGAGTATTCAATTTTCAGAGAAAATACGCCATCTCATTTATTGTTACGCCCATTCCAAAAGTTCAGGCGTGAAATTATAATGGATTATATTGAAAAAAGGGTTTGAACATTACTAATCGAAAAAATTACTTACCGTAGCATATATAAAATTCTATCATTTGCGGAATATAGTATAATATTTCAATTACAAGATTACGGGTTGAGTCGACCCACCAAAATCAAACTCAATAATATCAACACCGCCTTTTGCAATGCCTAGAAATTAATTTATTGCGTGCATATTATATTGAAAATGCTGAGCATTTAAGCATACAATGTATATCTTCAGTTATTTTGTTAATTTCTTGAACGTTAGGTAAATACTTCGGTAAGAATTGTAATGACACATAACCCAACGAGAACATAAAACATAGGTAAGTCATGTTTCAAAAACAAACTGAGCAACCAAGTTTCCTGGAAATATATACGGGATACAGCTATTACTTCTTAGCATGTCCATTCCGTCTTGCAAGAGCATTAGAAACTCGGGAAAAGCAATTATGCACGTATGTCACCATAAAAACTTGGTCACTCCAAAAAGTATTATGTGGCCTATGCTTATTTTTGAGTTTCTTCTGGCTGATTATTCCCATTCGACATAATTATCCCACAATTCACACAGTTCGCAATCCCACCATTTACTTTGGATTTCTCCAGTCATTTTGTGCTTTCATTATCAAAATGACTGTGGTTAAACATTTTTGGTGTAACAAAGACTATTTTAATGATATCGCTAACCACATAAAAGAACACAAATTCCTACAGTCTCGGAATCTGGAATCAAATACGTTACCAGTAGCACGTCTGCTTTCACTTGGTGTAATGCATTTAGTAATGCTGGTATTTGTACTACTAATTCTGTTTAACACGGGAATGAGGTATGGAATTGCGGAAATTATACATGCAGCAGGAAACAATGGCTCTTATGAGCCCAATTGGAATGTAGCTTTCTGTCAGGCAGCGAAACAGGTTTACCTTTTCGGTACAAAATGGGTAGAGGCGGATTGCGACTGGGAAGCATGGAATGCGATGGACACCGTCTTGACCGGTCTATCCTACGTTGGATTCCTCCATCAAAACATTTTACTCATGTTCCCGTATGTACTTTTCTTGGTTTGTGCACACACGCTGTGGAACGCAACATGTAACTTTTCTCGAGAATTGGAATCTTGTCATGATTATCATGGAACTTCTATAAGTCAGGAGAAACAATGGCAAGAAATATATTTTCAATTTACGACAATTCAACATCTGTCAAAACTGGTGAATAAGATCATTGGAGGACCATTGGCTTGGTTTCTGGTGGAGATTACTGTATATTTCTCGACAACAATTGAAGAGCTATTCATTAAAAGTACAATGTGGGGAGAGTGGTCATGCTTTTCCCTACTTTTTCAGTCAATCGTACTTACAGGTGTCTTTTTATTCTATGCTGCCGACTCCTGTCACAAGGTACAATAATAATTTGATAATTGTTAGATTGTATGTTTGAGTTTTAGTTGACTGGTTTCGTTGCTTTGAAAAGTTTATTTAAATTGCAGATGGACAAATTTGTAGAGTGGCTGAGCAAAGATGAAAACCAAGACATTGTTCCGGTATATAAACTCAACGTGTTACTTAACGATTTGAATTTTCATTCGTCAGTTGGCATCAGAGCTGGAGGGGTGTTTACAGTAACCTACTCTTTAATTGCAAACGTAAGAAGCTTAATGCAGTCTACGAAATGTAACACTTTGTTAAAGTACACGGTAATAAAATTTCAAATGTATTTTTTCAGTTGCTTGGATTAACTGTGACATATTTCATAATATGTTTGGAAAAGTGAAAATGTTATTTTGGCTTGTCAAAAGTTGCAAACGAAAAAAACTAGATAATGCCTTCAAATATCAGAACATTATTTTTAAAAGCATTTGTTTTTGCTTCTACGACCGTGAATTTAGATCTAGTCATATTAATGAGTCAGGTTTTATGCAACCTGTAAAGCAATGCTTTCAATTTAAGTGAGCAACGTTCAGTGTTGAGTGCATCGTAGACGCAGTAAAGTAGACAGTCTTAAATAAAGAAAGTACAATAAGCCACTCATTCCCACAATTTTGAATTCAAAAATAAACCACTGACACACCAAGCCAGTTTTCCAGAAATATTTTCAGATCACTGTAATCGTCTTGTGGTTTGCCCCTTCGGGCTTCAACTTTCTGGAAATTGGAGAAAACAATCAATTACTACCAGCGTCATTGAAACTTGGCTTTATCAAAAGGTTATATGTGGCCTCTGAAAATGTTTGAACTTCATCTGGATGACCTTCTACATTTAAAAAAATTATCTCACCGTTAACAAAGCTTGTAATCCCAGGTTTCAGTTTTCACTCGTCCCACGTTTATACACATTTGTCAAAGTATTGATTTAGGATTAAAAAAAGAACAGACACAAGTGGAGCAAAAATGACCTTCCAGATATACATACCTAGTCAACTTCGTAATTCAGTATGGCCTTCCGTATGGATTGCAGAGAACACATTTCGAAGATAAGCTTGTATTCTTTTAGACTTCGAAAAAGTATCATATATTTAATAAGTGCACTGCGTCAAAAATGCCTGCATCTAAAAACCTGAACTACTTCAGGGATACAAGATTGGCTATTTGTGACCACATTCGCATAATGTCATGTTATTACTTAACATATTAATACGCTGGCTATTTTCCCCTCTCTGCTTTCATGGTCTGGATTCAGTTTATAATCGGAATATGACGCTGGGCCACTTGAAATCGCATTCAAGAGTTGGTATTGAAGCCGAAGAGATAGCTTTACTTTAAGTTACACTGATAGTTAATGTATGCAATTGAGCAGATTATTGGCATTTAAAATTTTGAGTGTTATTTAATAATTTTAAATCCAGAGCATGTACAAATTTTAATGCACTTACTTTGGTTAACGGTAGCATAATTCAACATTACTTTGAGAAATGAAAACAATATTTCATCCAATCACACAACTTGCACAGTACCATTTGATATGTATTGAGTTTAGAAAGTATAGTTCTACATGACGAAATAAATATCCTATCGCTCTAAACCTCAGCACGCCAGATCTATCTTTTAGTGATTATCAATGTTCGCATTGTCCCCCTGGAAACACCACGACCAAAAACTATCACGCTAATCCGAACAACTACAAACTGATCACCGTACGATATACGGATTGGCCTGCATGACCTCACAAACTTTTTCATAATCTTTTGCTCGCGATTGCTTCCGTTCCATTTATGTCGTTTCCAAGATAAAAGCACATTGTTTCCCCGGACATGGAACATCTTACCAAATTCTAATAATATTAACCAAAATCCCATTGTCAGAACTGTGCCGAGGGACAATGTTACCTTGGAGGATATATGCATATGGTGCCAATATCGAATCAATGCAAAATTTAAATAAATAGCGGTGGCCATAAACGTCCCATTACACATTACTAGAAAAATTCCCAAAAAGACCATTAAATTTTGATGCAGAATCTGGAATGACCTGTAGACATGCCTAATATGTTTTTTTGTTCTTAAAATGTCATCCGTTTGATAAAACTGCCGCCCTAACCAAAGCTCCCTGGTGTAAAATAGTGCGACATAAATTAGGTAGACGAGAATGCAGATTCCGCATATTGTTACGTTGGTAATGCCAACAGTCACCAAATAACAGTGCGATAGGACAACTACACATTTTACAGGAAAGTAGAAATATTCGATTGGAATTAGCCCTCCTATTGAAAGTGGCCCTCTTGGAAAGATAATAATAAATAGAATCAGACCAATGTACAAATTGATCATGAGAACTAGAAAACACACAAGCAATGCATCGATAATTTTGTTGAGCCGATATGTATCCGTGCGAAACTTGGGCATATAGGTTCCTATAGTAAACGATGAAAAAATTATCAACCAGTTACTAACAATTAAATGTTGGTTTGACATAGATAGTAAATCTTACTGTGAAGGTAACTGAAAAAGGCAACAGTTCCATTGGTGCTGAGAAGTGCGTCAGCAGCGAACACCAGTGGTATTCCATAGACATTGATGATCATCACACAAGGAATGAAAAATGCCAATGAGAGATGGAAGTCGTCCAGAGCATTTTCCTTCCACAACTTTAGAATGAGCATAAGTTTCAGAACGCCCCAAATAATGAATAAACTGAACTAGATCTTTACTTTGGTAATGCTCTCAGGGTTAAATACAAACCGTCGGCGTCTTCTGTCAAATTCGATACCGTTACTCCGGATGTATTTGCCAATGGAAAAGGGCACAGATATAATATTGTACAGGCGAGAGCTAAACATATTTATAAATGTTTGTATTAGTGTACTTAGCCCAGGTTTCACGGCAAACTGGATGGGATCACTCAATAAACAGTGATTTGATCAACACATGCTTGTCAGGTATTTGAGCAGCGTTTGTAAAACTGTGTAAAATCTCTATGACGTGAGTTATGGTATGATCTATTAATTTTAAGAATTTTAACGAGCTTATGTGACATTTAAAATTCTATTAACTTTTAACTCTCAATCCGAAAATAAGAAATGTAGATTAGAAATCCGTTTAGCATTTGACAGTTTTAACAAACAATCTAAAGGTCAAGGGGACTCGTAATGTCATAAACATTATTGTTGGCATCTTTGAGCGTGACGGCAGTAAGCACTGTAATGGATAAGGGAATTTTGTGCCATAATGAGGAGAGAAAAATTGCATTGGTCTGTCCCTTAACTGTTGAATGATATCATACGTAGGTAAAAGTTGTCAACATTTTTTGCAGAAAGGACACTTTGCCACATTTAAAATCATCTTCATGGAAAAATCAAACGCGTTGCTGAATGACCTAAATGCACATGCGATCGTCAGCATCAATGCCCGAGGCAGTTTTTACTTGAGTCCCTCCATATGAGTCATAGGATATGACACAATATGTATGTGATTTTATGCAGTTTATAAGTAGGGTATTTTCTAATATGCTTGTGAAAATGTCAAGTGAAGAACCTACTGAATACATAACATATCCCATTAATATTTACAATTTCATGATAGAAAAACCACTTTAAATGAAAAACACACAATCAAGTACACGAACACAGTATATTCCATGGACCACATCTTTCAACAACAATTTTATTTCTTTTTTCTTGGACTACTAGTGCCTTATTTGTCAAATGTTCGGAGATATGAGAACAATTTTTTCTTAAAATACCTAATAATATAATTAATTACGTGTCAAATGTATGTTTAAGTTTAGTAAATATTATGTCCTATAATGAGTTAAATTGGAACTTTTTTGTTGTTACCAACGCTCTCATAGTTCCCCTGGAAACACCACGACCAAAAACTATGACACTCACACGACCAACAACAAATTGATTACCATATGATATCAATATCGGCCTACAAGATCTCACAAACCTGTTTATTATTTTGATGCCGTAACTAGTACTCTTCCATTGATGTCGCTTCCAGGATGATAACACTTTATTCCCAAGAGCAGAGAACATTCTACCAAGTTCCAAAATTATTGACCAAAACCCCATAATCAATACCGTGCCGAGAGTCAAGATTATCTTGGTTGTTATATGCAACTCTGACCAATATCGAAGCAAAACAAAGTTTAAATATATCGTGGTCATCATAAACGTCCCATTACACATCACCAGCAATATTCCCAGAAAGCACATGAAATTCTGGTGTAGAACCTGGAATGATCTGTAAACATGCCTGATAGTATTCTGGGTTCTTAATATATCATCTGTCAAATAGCACTGGCGGCCTAATTTAAGCTCTCTTGTGTAGAATAGAGTGACATAAATGAGGTAGATGAGAATGCAGTTTCCGCAAATTGCTGCATTAGTAACAGCAACAGTCACAAAGTAACAGTGCAAAAGAATAACCACAAGTTTTACAGGAAAGTAGAAATAATGGATAGGAACTAGCCCTCCAATTGACAGAGGTCCTCTGGGAAAGTAAATGATAAATAGCATTAGACAAATGTGCACAATTAGGATTTGGAGTAGAAAACACACAAGAGCTGCATCGATCATTTTGTTGAGTCGGGATTTATCCGGGTGAAAACTGGGCATGTACGTTTCTGCAAAAATGTTAAAGAGAAAGTAATTTGATTAACTGATTGTCGTTGCTGGCTACAATAGGTCATATGGTAATACTTACTATGAAGGTGATTGAAAAATACAACTGTCCCATTCAGGATGCGATTTGAGTCAACAGCAAACACCAGTGGGATTCCATAAATAATGATAACCATCACAACAGCAATGAAGAATGCCACGGAAATGTGGAAGCTGTCCAGAGCATTTTCTTTCCACAGTTTTAGAATCAGCCCAAGTCGTAGGACTGCCCATATATTGAATACAGTGAAGTGCGCCTTTACCCTAGGTAGTATTTCAGGGTCATAGACAAACACTCTGCGCTTTCTGTCAAATTGGATGCAGCTACTGCGAATGCATTTGCCAATGGAGAATGGCACTGATACAATATTGTACAGACTAGAACTGAACATGTTTGATTATGCCAAATATTTGTATTAAACTACTTTAAAATTTCATGTATTGTTACTTAGCGGATGGGATAGTTCAAAATGCAACGACACGTTGGGTTTGGACAACGTTCTAAAAAATTTCGCAATTCACTGGATTTTTTTTGCAAAAATTATTTAAAACGCAATTACCACTGACTGCGAGCCTCGCAGTGCGAGGTTAGGCATGTCAGTATGTATTAATACTTAAATGAGATTAAAACATAAAAACCCTATCAATTTTTAAATATGTATCCAAAAATATTAAAAATTAACTGGATATTTTAGCATTTGGTAATAATAATGCAAAAGGGTTGAGGTCAAATGAATACGTAATGTCAAACGCAATCATGCAAATATTTTCTAATTTTGCACATTTTTAGAAATATTTGCTGACGTATGTATGTATATATAATATATTGTACTGAGATAATGTCGTGATATGAACTTGAGTAAAAACTTTTTCTTTTCATTTCAACTTTTGGATTGTATCTTGTGTCTTCCTCTGTTAATAGCTTTGAATATTATTTGAACATTGACAAATTTGTCAAGAAACATTGACAAATTTGGAAAGAAAAGCAAGTAATATTATATATTTTTCCTCGTGCATTAAATGTGTTGCTGAACTGTCCAAATCCACACGGGTAGCGTGCAGATAGCAATTTCAGGGGCGTATTGACTGTCACCTATGTACATCGTGTTTTGTAATATGAACAGTTCAAAGTGCTTCTCAGTAATTTTATTTGGTACATACTTTTGACTGAACTTATGATTTTAGACAGAAAATGGAGTGACATTTACAAGTTCCTGAAAAATGGAGCTAGGATATTCCGAAAGATATTAATGCTAAATGATATGCCCAATTCTTTTCAGTTGCACATGTACCGTATGTAGAATGCAAAATTATCGAGCATTAATCACTGAATTAACACATCTTTATGCTTCAAAAAAATAATTTGAGGTTGAGTGGTAGGTTGCAGATCAAAATTTATGTGACTATGGTTACGGATTAGCGAAATCAATTAGGTTTAAGTTTATTTGCGATTTATTGAAAGAGGAACTGTTTAGAAAAAAAGAATAATCCAGTAGCAAATACGAAGATAGTATCGACCAAGCCCCCTGCTCCTCACGCATAATCATAGTAGGAATTGTTAGTGCTTAGGTCCATTCAGGGACCCTAGTTGTCAGTGGAATTCTTATAGTTGATTGAAATAAAAATATCCATCAGTCCAAATAAAGTATGTACATTGAATATTGATTTCTGTTATCATATTAATTTCCGGTCACGTCATGACGAGTAAAGTTATTAATAAAACACTTGTTCGAAAAAATTGCGAAAAACCACCGCACCGGAGACAATTAGGATGGCTCGAGCTTCATCAAAAACCCTCAGTGACGATTGAAATCTATTTTTAAAGCTCCTTGAGGATTAATTAACGCTCCAAACCCCTTTGATCTTCATTGTTGCATATTCACAACGATCAAAGGTTAGTACCACAGGGCATGGCCATTGTAACTATTTTTATCTAGAAGGGTAAGCGTATATGTTTCCGTACAATTTTAAGTGTTGAAAGAAAGCCTTTGATGAACTTTTGAAAAACAAGTGATGCTTCTGTATATTGACGAAGGAGAAATGAAAGGTTTTTTTTACAAAGTTCTCAATCTCAATACTGGAGAAAATTTCTTCCCTTTTGATTGCAGCCTTTCTCTTTTTTCCGACATGCGATAGTAGTGCTTGACCATAGCGGTTTTGAAATAAGTTGAATGAACGATGAATGGAGCATATGCAAAATTGGATTATGCAAATACTTATGAGATCAGCGACTGGGAAAACTTTTACAATTTGCAATCAGGAGTGAATTGGGTTACGAAGTGCGTTTTTAGTTACCACATAGGTACATAACTAACTACATTTATGCGTGAAAGTCGCTAACAGAATTTCTAGGTCTGCTGATGTACATATGGAAGCATGAACGTAATTTCACACGAGCAATAAAACTATGTCATGCAAAAAGGACTTATTTGCCCTTTTTCTTACGGAATATGGTTATGACCGAGAAACACCGTTCGTGCTCAGTCACTGCCACTATGTCATTGCCTATCAAATTATTAACAGGTTGCAATTTGCCATAAGCTTTCCTGATATATATATTCATTCATTGCCGAGTAATTGTTGTAAAAATAAATTGTGTTCAATTTAATCACCTAACATTAAATCTAAATTAACCCAAACAATAAAAGAAGGTCGATGATTGTGAGGGCTTGATCCAGCCTATGGCACGCAATGGTAAATGCATCACACAGCTCACCACGCACTTTTTGGGAGCTCACATGCAATTAGCTGTGACAATCAAGGTATCACACTGTTACATCAGTATGTAGGTAATAGGCAGGCAGTATAGAGGACATTGAAGTAATGATTTAAGAGGAGCATGTTGCAGACAGCAGTGGACATAACAACGAGTGGTGTTTTCTAGCATTGATGCTGTAATTAATTTCATTAGCAAATTAAGAGATGATTATTGTGATTATTTTGCTAACATATAGGTACAATGACGTTATGATTTAGGTAAAAATTTCAATCAAAATAAAAAAATCGTTCGTAATGTTTTACTATAAGTAACAGATTCAAATTTTCATTGGTATTGGGCTCGTGAATTAGAACATAATAACGTACAATACTGCACATGTAAAATATAATGAATTCACAGTGAATTATTCACTCCATTTCTTTGCTTGCTCTAGTTTGATATTGCACTGAAACGTAATGTAATAATAGCCAACAACGTATTTTTGCAGTATCGGCACATTTTGCACATGGAATGGAAATAAGACACGGAATTTGGTAGTGACCCCTGCGGTTTCATCATGGAATATGAAAGGGGAGTGAGTGCAAAAGGAACGAAAGAAAGTATCTACTTTCTGTAAAAAAGATCCTGGTTGCTTACTATGTCATGTGTTGCATGAGATAAATATTTAATAGACCCAATGTCACACAGTTAACTAGAGTTGTACACTGCTGCATTGATCTTTACGGATGAGTAATAGTGTCACCGGAGAAATATAGAAATGCAATACTGAAAATGTAAAATATTATCTGTATATATTTTTTGCAGTAACCCAGTACACCGGGTATGTTATTCGGTTTATATATTGCAAGTCCCGACAATAGTCTTATTTTAGACTTCTCCCCAATACCCTGCGATTTTCATAAGTGATCAAATTTAATAATTTAATTGCACAGCATAATGCATTTAAAAGTTTAAAAAGTATTGCGGCCGTACGGCCATTGTGTCGGCGATTTGGTACGTGCTGAAGAAGGAATGGCAAATTAGTCGAAAATGTTTTCGTATCCCAACAAGGAACGACGTTTGGAGTGGATACGGAAGGCTATAAATCCTTTCTCTTCTCAAGCAAGGGATTCAGGAACAGATCTGCAACTAGTCGAATCCGGAATCAGTGATTGTGAAAACGCATCCACCGGTACTCAAGGTCAACTGGAAAATGGAAATGAAGTGAGTAACTTTCCACGAAGCAGCTTTGAGTCCAGAGATTCAATTATCTTATTGGACGACTCCTTGATGGCCTTGAAGCCAGTAGACACTGGAGACCGTAGCGAGACTGTACAGAGCAGGAATAGGGGAGACGTGGAATATATCCTATCCGCTGATAAAGACGATGGAGGGACTGGGGAAATGGAAGTTGTGTCGAGAGGAACTTGGCTGAACAAAGAAGGCGAGAGAAGTGGTGAGCAGAATAATTATGAAGAATGTTTGGACGATCAGGTTGCTTATATTCTTGGGTCGCCTACATTTGGAGGAAATAATGACAACATTGAAACAAATGGAGCTATCGGTGGAGGAGTTAAGTTACAAAGGGAAGAACAACTCTCAGATGGCCATGTTCAATCCCAATGGAGTTTTGCATCCGAACCTGGAGAGATTGGTAGAGATGATAAAATTATCGGTGGTGACGAATTTGGAAATGGAAGAGACGATGATCACGGTAGTGACATTGGTCAGGGTGGAAGTAACAGTAATCTAGGAGACGGAGGTGATCAAGGTGGAAGCGGTGGCGATCAAGGTGGAAGCGGTGGCGATCAAGGTGGAAGCGGTGGCGATCAAGGTGGAAGCGGTGGGGATCAAGGTGGAAGCGGTGGTGATCAAGGCGGAAGCGGTGGTGATCAAGGCGGAAGCGGTGGGGATCAAGGTGGAAGCGGTGGGGATCAAGGTGGAAGCGGTGAGGATCATGGTGGAAGCGGTGGGGATCAAGGTGGAAGCGGTGGGGATCAAGGTGGAAGCGGTGGGGATCAAGGTGGAAGCGGTGGTGATCAAGGTCGATGCGGTGGGGATCATGGTGGAAGCGGTGGCGATCAAGGTGGAAGCGGTGGTGATCAAGGTGGAAGCGGTGGTGATCAAGGTGGAAGCGGTGGCGATCGGGGTGGAAGCGGTGGTCATCAACGTGGAGGAGGAGAGGGCGGTTCATTAAGAATGAGACGGCGTTGTGGTGGGGAAGGAGGTCGCTATGAAGCACAAAGTGGTGGTGGTTGGGAGAGTCACCGAGGACATGCTGTCGGAGCCGTTGGCTTCCTGGGAGCTTTAGCTGGTGCAATTGTCAATGATGGTCCCAGGGTTCGGGACCATGTCGTCATAGATATGCGCGCGTTTACACAAATAGATTCAAGACCAATGGATTACTTGACGTCATACCACGGATGGTTGTACGTTTTCGGTATCAGCTCTTACATGCCCTTGAACAAGAAGGAAGCGCTGAATTTGTTCTGGAGTTTTGTCCATTTTCTGCAAAAGGTAAAAAAAATCAGCCTGTTTTTTATAGTTAACTGTAGTATAATGGTGTGTTGTTTGCTTGTTTCAGTTGCTATGTGCCACCGTTCTTTTCTCGTCAGCTATCCAGTCATTAAGCCAGTCAAAGGACGGTCTACTAAACTTCGTTGTTGGAAGTGGGCAAAGCCGATACAACTCCTTTGTTAGCATGTCCTTCAACATGGCAATGTTTTTCACCAAATTGTTTGCTACATATCTCCTTGCGGCCGCAAAAGATAAGGTTGAGAAAATGCTCAGGTCTATGCAACTGTACGAAGATGCCCTTTACGCTGAAGCCGCTTCCCTGGCCACAAAATTAAAGAAGTTGCTTATTGCTTTGCTTGCCGTCAGTACATTAGCGGTTGCTGTGCTCCGAACGTTTTCAGGAGCCTTTGAAGATGGGTTGAATAAATTGGTAGTGGATTCATCTCAAGAATTGGCTGAAGACATTTTCTTGTGGAGCACTGTGAATATGAGCCATACATCCGCACTTCTTGCAAAAGAGTACTCCCGAGAGCTTACAGTGACGGCAGGCGTTTTCGGCGGATTCGTCATATTCCGTGACGGAGCTTCGTACTTGCAACTTGGCATGATACTCGACTTGGTAATTCTAGTTGGGCTGGTCTTATATCTCTACATGGTTTCATTCTTGCAAGAGGTCAAAGATATTACCCCCAATGTTCCAAGGGAGAACGTTATGGAGTGGACGCGACAACAAGCGAGGCGGGAATCGGTCTGGAGAAAATACAGAATGATCCGGATTGTCTTCGAGGACTCAAATGCGGTTTTTGATCCTCTGTTGAAATTGCTTCACATGACTAACCTATTGATGTACTCATTCTTCATGGTTATGTTCGTCTTCTATGGTGCCACTTGGTATCTCCTTGCTCTGTATGCAGTCAACATGATAAAAGCGGAATTGGGATATTACATCGCCGGAAGGATTGCGGAGGCGGTAAATCACGGGCTATCAAATAATATTTAATTATGTTTGCAGTGTAACTGTTTCAAAAATATCATTGTAAATATTCAGAACGAAATCATTCGTGATTGGATACGTAACTGGGGGTGGCCTTCTGGAAAAATTACCATTGACGGAGAAGAGATTGAGATCTCTCTTATTTTGGATGAGCTTGACAAGAAGCCCCTTGGGCTCGGCATTGGAAAATTTCTTATACATCCAAGTTTCCATTACAAGGTAACTGGATGCGCTTATTTTATTATCCATTGTATATCATGGGGATGCCATAAATCTAAACTACCCATTATTTTTTTATTATGCTTTAGCTTCTTGGTCTTGTACTCTCCGTCTTTTTTTCTATGGCCGACGAGGAAAAAAAGACGTCATAAATCCATTCTATCATCATATAAAAATTCAGAATAGCTTTAAAATTACGCACACATAGTTTATTTGTCTCTCAAATCAATATTTATCCCAGTCATTGTATTCGTCTTGCGACTATCACTCGACGATTTCATCTTTTCGTCAAACGTGCACACAACACACACAAATACTACATTCAAACTATGAAGCCCACTTTCACTTTTTGGCTGCTGGTAGCAATGCTCTTAACCATGGCGATACGTTCGGTGAGAATTTATAATTTGTTGTCGCAAAATTACCTCCACATATACATCAATACTTAACTTGATTTTATCACGTATATATTTTGTAGACACGTTCGATCCCAGTTCCGAATCCAGATGGAGTACGCGACAAGAAAAAAGGATAAAGCATTTCCTGACTTTATTGACAACACTGATTCATTGCAATGTCGAACTTGTAAATCTAACATGTATCAAAAAAGTGGAATTTTCCTACTGCTACACCAAGTATCAAAGATAAGACAACCTCAAATTAATTGAAATTTCAAATAATTGGGAAGACAAATTTTTTTCATTTTTAAAGGTATTCAAAAACCCACTTTAATGGTCGGTACGTTGAACAATTAGTATAATGACTGCAAAATTATATTAACAATACACGAAAAACATTACTGGACTAGTTTAAGATTACCGTATTTAGCAACTAATACTATCCTTTAAAAGCTTAAAATTAATTAAATTAACCTAATAATTATGTACCTATTGTAAACTTGAATATAGTAACTTTTACTTTGACACAAATATTTCTGCTCACAGCAGTAGTTTTAAAACAAAAATGAAACTAAATATTTTAAAAAAATGAAGTTTGAGCAAGGTCGTGAAACCAATAATGGTGGATTAAATTTTCCTGTTCCAAACAATTTTCTCGTGTTTTTTCTCTGAAGTATAAATAATTGTCACTTGTACTTAAAGCTCTACCATAAATTAAATCTGCGAAAATTTCCATTATTATATATAACAACAAATGCAAAATCCAATACAACGCAATAATCACAACTGGTGTTAATTCATCCGGTCACCTTCTTCCTGTGATAATAAATCTCCTTTCAACAATAGAATCGAACAATTAGTTCATAATATTTCGAATTTGTGTATAACCTTTATTTAGTATGATGATGCCACAAAACATTACATTTATGATCTATTATCATCATGATAATAATGTAATCGGTGCCCTTACGTAAGCGTATTGTACAGACCAAATTAGCGAAACAGGGACGTCATACGTTAATCGCTTAACTGAAAATTCTCCAGGGTATTGTTTTCTAGGAGAAAGGAAAAAATGTCAAAAAGGAGAAAATATATCTTTAAACCAGAACATTGATAGCAGAATTCTAAAACATACATAACCGAAGTATAATAATTCATTTCCATACTATAAAATGCCAGTCCATAGTCGTGTTAGCTACCGTGTACATCATTTCCCGTGTTAACCTGGGAATCATCCGGTTCGCACGAATATGTACGTCATACATGTTTTGCAGTTACAATTCCATTTAGTATATAATTCTTTAAGTAGGATTCATTCGCTGTCACCGGAAAGGAACGTTTTAAAGAAATATGTTGCTGATATTGGTATTTGGCCACGCTTTGCATAAGCATTCATTGATTGTGTACGCCCTTTATAATTATTTTGTTTGTCAGTGCAGGATTTTTTCTAGGAGCATATATTTTTATACAATACTCAAACGAATGAAAGAATATGATGGAATCTGTCTTACGTAACTCGCAATTCTGGGTGACTTTGACAAGAAACTCAAACGACCTAGATTTTGAAAACTTGATACAACATTTTAAGGTATGCATTCCGCGGACAAGACTCATTCACTATAATAATAAAAAGTCGTTACATCACACTCTATCGTATCGCATATTACATCGTTTTTTCATTTGCTTGATTCTATTCATGTTTTTGTCCGTGTTCGCCTCCTTTGCAGACGAACAGAAGACGACACAATAATATTAAAACGTAGTTTCCATTGTTTGCGTTGCTAAGTTAAATGGGAACCATTAAATAAATTTACGCGAAATTGTTCATTGAAGAAAAGGAAGCAATAGTTCATATAACCCAACATCACACCGTTGACTAAACACATAAATTAACACATACCAAACTGCTAAATCATTAGAATGATTGAATTGAGGCGCATTCTAAACAATTTTAAACCATTTGATTAATTTTAGAAGCCATTTTACCAATTTTTTGCATATTTTTTACATGCTCATGGTAAAAATGGGTTGCATTTTTTCTATGTTTTTACCTGTTTTTAGATAACACTTTAGTGCTAACTTATAATTTCGTTCTGTGTGTCCGTCCGTCCGTCCGTCCACGCGATATCTTTCGAACGGAGAGGAATTTTTGAAATCTGTTTTTTGCAATGGGTTCCTAAGCCCATACGGACGGGCCCCATTGATTTTCAACCCTCTAGCTCAACGGCAACCGTTACAAGGTCAATTTTTTCAATGGGAATATATGTCAAGTCGCATATCATTCGACTCGTCTATGAACATAACGCATAGATCTGAGGTCATTTTGAGGTCAAAGGTTATCGTTTAACGGTAACGGCGATTTCAAATTTTTTTTTTGTTTTATGCTCTCCTGCCAAGAACTTCTGACTGCTTTATGCTTGCCAACCCCATATGCCAACGGTAACGGTTAGAAGCCGTTACGAGGTCAAATAGCAAGTGACATATCATTCGACTCGTCTATGAATATAGCACATAGATCTGAGGTCATTATGAGGTCAAAGTTTATCGTTTAACGGTAACGGCGATTTTAAATATTTTTTTCGTTTTATGCTGTCATGCTTAAACGGCCAAAAATTTCGGACTCCTTCATGCTTGCTAACTCCATATGGCAACGCCAACGGTTAAAAACCGTTACGAGGTCAAATAGCAAGTGACATATCATTCGATTCGTCTATGAATGTAGCACATAGTCCTGAGGTCATTTTGGGGTCAAAGTTCACCGTTTAACGGTAAAGACGTTTTGAAACTTTTTTCTAGCTTTTAAACAAAAGTGTTTGCTAAAGTGCTACCTCTTTATGTTTTCTTACAGAACCTAGTTATATATTACTTCCATGTAACATGTTTTTACATATTTGTACCATGTATAAAATACACACAGTCCAATCGCTTTCCCGGGGTTACGAAGTCGGAATGAAAGAGAAGGATGAGTCATTAATAATAATTTCTTATTGGTTACGACTCTTCTGATAAATGGATACCATGTAAAAGTAGAAAATATTTATTTTTCTAAACTTCAATAGATTATAGAACTAACAATTGTCGTAGAAATATGCAGACAAATTTTCATGTTGGAACAGACAGATCCTTAACCGCAATTAGCGTTTCCGTGCTATATTAACTATTAGTGCTCGAATAATTAATGACTGATTTTAACAGCATAAACTACGCACTATCGTACTACTCTCGTCAGCAATTCAGTCACTGAGCCAAGCTAACGACGATCTGTTTTACTTTATGGTTCACTCCATATATTCCCAAAGAAAACCAATAGAGTAGTAGGACTCCTAATTTAGGAGGATGCATTTTATACTGAATCCGCCGTCCGATGATCAAAATGGAAAACTTGCTGATTGCTTTGCTTGCTGTTGGAACAATGGTTGTGGCCGTGCTCAGGATATTTGCTGACGCATTTTCTTATGGCCCAAAAAGCTTGGTTTTGGTCTCATCACAAGAACTTGCGGAAGACTTTTTCATGTGGAGCACCATGAATATGAATGCCACATTGGTCCTCATTCGAC
This sequence comes from Sinella curviseta, assembly GCA_004115045.4. NCBI lineage: Eukaryota > Metazoa > Arthropoda > Collembola > Entomobryomorpha > Entomobryidae > Sinella > Sinella curviseta. Next base: position 671,858 of record CM023202.3, read on the forward strand.
GAGATTTCGCCACGGAGCTAACATGGGAAACTGAATTCTTTGGCGGTTTTGTCATATCTTGGAGGAAATATAGAATGCTCCGGACTGTCTGTGAAGCCAACAACGTGGTACCTGACCCACTCTTGAAGTAACTCCACGTTGCGAACTTGTTGATGTACTCCTTCTTCATGGTCATGATTGTATTCTATGATGCAACGTGGATTTCCCTTGTGCTTTATACCGTAAACATGATTAAGGCAGAATTGGGTTATTTCATAGCCGGAATGATTGCCGAATTGGTATGCGTTCTTGTAATTATAATTCCTAACGTTATTTCTTAATATTTAGTTTGCAAGTTAGCAACGGTTCAAAATATTGTAAAGCCCTTTTTACATTTCAGAATGAAGCATTTCGTGATTAGATATGTAACTGGGGTGGCCATCTGGAAAGATCATAATCGACGGGGAAAAGGTTGACATTGCATTGCTCTCATTTTGGACGAGCTGGATAAGAAACCCCTTGGGCTTGGCATTGGAAAATTTTTGATACATCCAAATTTCCATTACAAGGTAATAGCACACGTTCAGCACATTATCAACTGTGTGTTTAATTAGCATCATACGGGTAAATCTAAATTACCCATTATTCATATTATACTTAGCTTCTCGGTCTGGTTCTCTCCGTCTTTTTTTCTATGGCGGATGAGGAAAAGAAGGCGTCATAAATCTATTGTTTCATCATATAAAAATCTTCTCTATAAAAATTTGCTATAAAATTACGCACGCATAGTTAATCCGCCTATCAAATGTAATATTTCTTATCAGTCACCGTATTCACCTTGCGTGCTTTACATCGTCGTCTCCACCTTAACATTAAAAGTGCTCACAACGCAACCACATAAATATTAAAACTATGAAGCTCACTTTCGCTTTCTTGTTGCTGGTAGCAACGCTATTAACTGTGGCAATAAGTTCGGTAAGATTATATCATTTATTTTGGAACCATTACGACCATTCATGCATGCGTACTTAACTTGATTTGACTACACACAATTGTTTTTTCCTTTTTCTGAAAATCCGTAGACTCGGTCGATGCCAGTTCCGGCTCCAAACGAACAACGCAAGCAAAAAGGATAAAGCTTTTCATGTCCCTGGAAACGCTCATTTAATTTCGAGCATGTGCATAAATAAATAAAAAATGCACTCTCTAAATCATATTCACTTTTAGATACACTAGGTGTCTAAAAAGTATCAAGCCTAGATTTCAAAATATCCGAGTGAACAAATTTTTTTGCAATTTTTTAATAGTTCAAGTAGTGTTCAAAATTCCATTCATGCAACCGTTTTATTAAAAGTATTTATATTATGACGCTACAATGATTCTGGCAGAAACATGAAATTTAAATATATACTTTAAATATAGCAATGAATTCTGTATTATATATATACAAAAATACGTAATTTAACGTTTATATTATAACCAATAGTGAACCTGAATGTAAGAGGCGTTACTTAGACATATACATTTCTGCTCACAATGGTTTTAATACTAAAATTCAAGTATGTATCCACCTGCAGTATTACAATAACCTTGTCCTTTACATTAATATATGTAGTGCACATTAAAATAGCGGTGGAACAATTTTTTCTGTAATACATTCACAATTAACATTAATTATGTGGATAAATTGTATATAATGTTTGGCCAAGGTTGTGAAGCCAATGGCGGATTAAATTTTCCTTGACTTAAACAAATTTCTGGAGTTTTCTTCCCGGGTCACAAATTATTTTCACGTTCACAGAAGGAGTTTCCATTAAGTAAATTTCCATAATCATATTTAAGAATAACTTTAAATCTAATAAAACTTCATGAGCAGAGCAAGTGCTTGGTAGCAGTATAACTCATCCGACCACCGGCTTCCTGTGATATCAAAATAATAACGCGTACCCCAACATGTGTATCCATCGGCCCACAATACACCAATTACTAATCATGCCGCACGTTAATAACAATTCCAATCTAGTACAATGCTACTATTTGACAGGACAAAAGTAAGCTTACGCGGTTCAATTTTCAATACTTCTGTACACTCGTAAACTGCTGAGTATGGCGACCCTGAATTTTCAGAACAGTACAAGTTTTATCATTTCTTATCAGCGGCGGGTATACTATCTTCCCTCCCAAACAAAGCTGATACAGCTCACTCGAACACTAGGTTGGCAAGATTATGATTTTTGTTAGCATGAATTACTTTACAAATCAGTGATTTCAAAATTTATGTTTATTAGTATTATCACATCACAATTACAATGATTTATTAGGTTCCCTAGCAAAAACGCATTGTACCAAATAAATTAGCAAGACAGTTGTGGGTTCATAGTAAAGCAATTAATACATTTCCCCAAGTCATTGATAATGTTGTGCTATTGTTTCCCATTTCAAAAGAATCTTCAAAATAATCAACATAATAAAGAACTTTTTTACCAAAATTGTTGTTTTACCAAATTTTTTACATTTTCGCAACGTCTACATCATTTTCCGTCCTAACCCCGGGTGGCGCCCAGATTACTTGAATATGTACATCATGCATGTTTTCAGTTTACAATCCATTGCATTTTAGCAAATGTATTCCTATCTGCGCGGTAGCAGGGTTCCTTCGATTTCATTGGAAAGGAATGGTTTGCTGAACTTCGTTGCTGGTATTATGGTTTTTAAGTAATGGGCAATAAATTTCTAGAACTCTTGCTTGTGCTGACTTGTTTGTACGCCCACCAACTTTATTAACTACCGAAAGTGTGTATACGTATAAGATGAATGTTAATACGATTAGTTTGTTATTAAAATACATAGGCAAAATTATGTAATCAGCAACGCATCAGTCCAATGTCTTTTATCGTGATACGACTCTGGTGATGAATTTATAACACATAGAACTAGGAAGTATTTATTATAGATACGTAGATTATAAGTAATTAATGCTTTTGTAATGTTTTTATACAAAAGTATATATGAAACGAAATTCTAGCCCGGTTAAAATGCGGTTCTTCGCCAGCAGTTCAGTCATTATCGCAGGCATGGAACGGTTTTCTGGGATTTGTTGCTTAGCACAGCACTTCACTTGTTAGCAGCATGCACGTGTTTAAACACCATCCATCTTAGAAGCATTGCATCGGCTAATTCAGTATTCACCGTACGGAAATCCAGAACATATAAAAATTAAATTAGTTTTATTCTAGAATTAAATCGCCATGGACAAAGAAGCATAGGTTATCCAATAGGAAAATTAAAAGAAATAGAATGCAGAAAAAACAAGAGAATGGATTCCATATAGATTATGCTCGTTTCATATCCTGCCCGGTCTGGATTCTAGAAAGGAAAGGGAATGGATGTCATGACTTTGAGCACTCTGTATTTTTAATGACACGTCGCTTTTCTCAATTTTTTTACAAGCAATTCATTTTTCCTACCCAAGGCCAAAACCGGCATATATGCCATACCCAGTAATCCCCCAAGAAACAAGTTTTTTATACTTACCTCCTCCCCACTTCCACAAGTAGTTTCTATTACCTTAAAACATTGCCTCTCCGAAACTTTTTTTCTTCAAAATTCTACGTGTTAATTACAAAACACTTAAGCCCCGATGAGCTTCCTGAAAAAATGGGAAATGTTCCTGGCAAAGAGGAAGCGATAAAGAGAAGGGCCCTGCGACGTCAAATGGCGTCCACTCGCTGGATCTCTCTCTCCGAGCACGAAAAGCAACTCTCCCGCGACAGATATCATCTTCACGAACGGGAAATGACTGGCGCTTTCCTCTCTCTCGAAACCGACACGGCGTTGGACGTGGAGCTCAAATTCGCTCTGTGGAAGCTGAAGGTTATCTGCGAATCCTCGAACAACTGGAACGAGCAACTTGAAGCGGACGCCGAGTTAGTCATGGATCGTGAAAGAAACAGGCACCTCAGACTAGCCGGCATGTCTGCCAGACAGGTGGAGGGGGACGAGAATGCGGGGGATGACGAGAACGTGAGGATGGCCAAAATGAGACTGAGCTCAGCTTACCGAAGAAACTCCACCTCCTACAATGCCACCGAAGCAATTAAACCTGAGGGAATTTCAATTTTTGACTTTTGATAATTTTTATTGCGAACACGAGATTGATTAAAATTGTGATGTTTGGATTGATCATAACTATGATACCCAGATTAATAAGCAATTAAACTTTTTCGCACATCATTGAGCTCCCCAACCAAGTTGGGAACATAACCACTGCATTTGTCTACATTATTGAAGGTCAGAGAAGCAAATTGCACCTCTCTATCTTTGGTGGCTGCACGTTTTTGGTGCACTGCTCACATTGTTAACACAATTTTTAACGAGAATGCAGCTAGCTGACTTAGCTATCTAATTAACGGATGCTTAATCATTAAAAATCGTGGATAGGTTCGTTAAAACCATAGTATAAAATTATAAGGGGCAACGTGAGACAGAGATTTGTAGCAGTCATATAGTGTACAATTCTTCGTCAATTTCATTCGCCGCATTTCAAATAATTCGTGAGAAATAAATATTTCCAAACTTTCCTTTCCTGGCGCTTCCTCTGTCGTAACTTGTCAAGGGCACATCATTAAAGTAAACATCGATAAATCCAGAGAAGTAGCAATATCAACAACAAATCTGTTGAAATACGAACTATATAGTGAATTGAATTGATAGTTACCAGTTTTGCATTTCCTAATATGGAATACAATGTGGAAACTTTTCACGATCTATCAAACGATCGGATTAAATATTTAATTTTATGTAATGCTATCTGCACTAGTGCTGCATCCATACAATGGTTTAAATATTTGCACAGAACGCAAAAGTTGTGTAAATAAAATACTTTCAGAGTAAATCCTTTTGTCTGGTATTTATAAATGCAAGTAAGTAATGCATCAATCAATCCATGCACAGAAATCTAAGAAACGTCAGTGTCATTATGTAAATAAAATACAAGTTATTTTGAAAGTGAATACCCCTTTCTTGTCATTGTAATATGATCAGTCATAGCCATCGTTCACTATATTAAAAACTGATAAGAACTATTTAATATTCGATTCGAATGACGTCAGAAATTACTTGCATATAATTTAGCTCCGTCTGTATGCTGAGATGATATCAATGATTGTGATAATCAATATATTCATCATTAATATCATGGCTTACATATAATAGTAATGGTAACCGATGAAAATTACTTCTGCATTTATTTCTCTGATCGCCCTTATGGAAAGCATAAATTATTGAATTAAACTTTAATAATATGTAGCTGTAATATTATAATAATAACTATAACCATAATAACTAAAGTGAAACTAAACAGAAACTGTAACGTAATTTATATGTATAGTAAACAATTCTAATAATCTTTAATTAATGTTAGTTTAGTTGAAACTTTTCAAAGAATCCATTATTTTTCAAATACTGCAAATCCCTCTTCACCATATCCAGAGGCGACTCCATCTTTTCATACATATCAGGGCAGTATTTGTGCAGCTTTTCGCTGTAAAAATATTTCTGAAGGTCCTGCGTCAAATAGTAGTTCATGGACGGAATGGCCGGAGAGTTGGCCAAAGTATTTATCCTATCTTCATTTTCGTAGTGCTCCATGAACGCGTAAATGGGTGAACCTTCCCCAATTGCCTTCACCTTCTCCAAAAATTCAGGGTATTCCACAATTTCCACCTTGTATCCAAATGATTCAGCAATTTTCGGGAACTCCTGTTCCAATATGACATGCCTTGGAATGATATTGTAAACGTCACACGGGGTGTCGTCATTGAAAAACAATCTGACGGCCACCTCAGCGCAGTAGTCCACAGGTAACTGGATTATGGGAACAGGTGGAGATGGTATGGCGCCTACCTTCATGTACGCCAAAAATCGCAACATTGCGTGATTTCCTCGAATATCGTGTCGACCTGTGTCACTGTTCCCGGCGATAAGTGGAAATCTGAAGGATTTACACGGGATTCCCCGTTCCACAGCGTGCTTGACAAGCTGCTCTGCGACATACTTGGAAATCGTGTAGCCACTGTTGAAGGGAATATTTTCAGGAACAGAGAATGGCTCCCATTTTTCAGATAAGCAACCGCGTTCTTGATCAATACTGTAAATCATGGCAAATGTGGAGGCGTACAAGACAAACTTTGTCCGCTTTGCCCCAGCAAACTCCAAAATGTTTTTGGTCCCATTCACGTTAATTGTCCGAATGTGGAATTTTTCTTGTGGCCCACTCTTGCGGTAACGCTGTAGATGGTCCACTTTTGCTGAGCAATGGATGATTGCATCAATGGAGCCAGCCAGTTGGTTGTATTCTTCCTCTGAAAGTCCAAATCGTGGCTGACCAACGTCGCCCTCAACACACTGGATTTTCTCCATAGCAATTTTGGATTTCAATCCATTTCCATCCAAAGTTTGTAGCAGGCGCTCTTCTCCCGTCATTTTCCCACGTTTTCGGACAAGACAGGTAATCTGTGTGATTTGTGGCATTTGGCTCACAAGCGCCAGAATGTATGGCGTCAACATTCCCGTTGCGCCCGTCACAAAAATGGTCTTGATTTCTGAGGGGGCCTGTACACCCGGATTTGTGGCGCAAATGGTTTCCGGTAATTGGGAGTCCACTTGCATGAGCAATTGAAGCTCCTCAGTGGTCGGGAATACTTCTTCCGCGGCGGCACAGGAGAGAAGAATGTCAACTAATTTGCTGCCAAGTAAACTAGTTGTGTTGCATCCCTTTAGATCGGACGCCGACACTGTCATTCTGCTTCCAAAGAGGTTTTGCATGTTATTTTTCATTTCCAGCATCATGAGACTGTCCACGCCTATGGTTGCAAATTCATCATTGTCGTCAATTGGCTCCTCTGAATCCATTTTCAGAATCGTTCTGATCATGATTTTGATGTACTTTCGGAATACTTCTTCCTTTTCAGCTCTGTCCTCCACGCCGTCAACTTGGGCCCAAAACTCATCCGAGTTGAGGTTCAGTATTGGTCCTTTCACTTCCGAAAACAGAGACCTGTCATCGATATAGTTTTTGATGCGAGGACAAAACTTGGAGAAGACGGTAAACGACTCAACGTTCATGACGCCAGTTTGAAGACGACTAGTTCTCAGAATGAAATCCAAAGCCATTATTCCCTGTTGAGTACTCATGGGGCGGAAACCAGGAATCTCCAGCTCTGTCGCAATTCCCACCTGACCCCATTGACCTATTCATTGATTAGGTGAAAGTAAACATTAATTAATGTGCTTAAGAAAAAAAGAAGAAACAATAAAGGTGCCCCTTACCCCAGTTTATTGTGGTGGCTGGAAGGCCAACTGAACTTCGGTAATGAGCAAGAGCGTCCTCAAAGAAGTTTCCAGCAGAATGATTTGCTTGTCCTGGCGTGCCAAAATATGCGGCTCCCGAAGAAAAGAATACAAAATGTTCCAACTGGCAGTCCAGGGTGAGATTATGCATGTTCCAGGAACCATTCACCTTGGCATTAAACGTATGCTCAAACTTTTCCCAGCTTTGACTTGGAAATGTGCCGTCGGACAACGTTCCAGCTAACGACATACAAATAATTATTATTATTTTCCAAGCTAAGCTACATGACTGAAATGAACACACTGCTTTTATCCTAAAATCTTACCTGCATGCATAACTCCACGCAACGGTGGCAAACCATTGGCAGGATCTTTAATTCTCCTGATGAGCTCTTGGCACTGTTCAAAGTTCCCGACATCCGCCTGCCACGCATGAACGTGATAACCCTGATCCTTCCACGTACTTAACAACTCTTCAGCCTTATCATGCGGCTTGCTCCTCCCAACCAAAATCAAATACTTGGCTCCTTGGCTCAAGATGTATTTTGCCGTTTCCAGTCCAATGCCACCGGTAATCCCCCCAGTGATAAGGTAAGTACTTCTGTCATTGAATAAGGGCGTACTAGCACTAAATTTGGAATCCTTCAACTTGACATCCGGCATAATACACACAATTTTCCCAATGTGCTTCGCCTTTTGCATGTAGTTGAGTGCGTTACGAATGTCAACCGCATCAAATCTGACATACGGGATGGGTTTCACAATGCCCATTTTCACATAATTTTCCATTTGCGCACACATCTCCTTCCAAACAGACATCTCCAATGTGGTCAAATCTATAATAGTGTAGTCCACATCCGGCCTTAATGCCTTCACCTCATCTGGCTGCCAGATTGAGAGTTTGCTCATTTCTATAAAGCGAGCTCCCTTTCTGCAGCATTTCAAGGTGGCTTCCTTAAATCCGGGACCTGTCAAGGAATTCAAAACAATGTCCACTCCCTTTCCACCCGTCACCTCCAAAACTTGGTCACCATATTCCGTATTTCGGGAGTGGAACACGTGCTTGATTCCCAATGAGCGCAAATAAGCACGTTTTCTTTCACTGCCCGCGGTTGCAATGATGTTGGCTCCGGCGTCCTGCGCAATTTGAACTGCACTGAGCCCCACACCGCCAGACGCCGTGTGTATTAGAACCGTGTCACCCTTCTTAATCTTTGTTGTCATGACAAGGCAATAAAAGGCTGTACAGAATACGGCTGGAAGGGTGGCTGCCTCTGCAAAAGTTAAATTATCCGGAACGGGGACCACCCTGTCTTCAGATATCGTAATGTGACTGGGCAACGCTTGATCGTGCAAGTTGCACCCAAACACGGCGTCCCCAACCTTCCATTTCGTCACTTTTGCTCCAAGCCCCGTTACAACACCGGCGAAGTCAATGCCAATTTGGTTCACATTTTCAAACTGGGCGATAGGTTTGAGAACGCAAAACACGTCCCTAAAGTTGAGTGCAGAAGCTTTAACTTTAATCTCAATCTCGTGGTCTCCCAGAATGTACAAATTGAGAAAGCCAAATTCCAGGTCCTGGATGATTCTAGTGGACGGGAGTACCAGTTGAAAGCGGTCCGAACCTTTGGGCAAACTCAGGTTTTCATTTCCGGTTTTAAGACGAGCTAACCGTGGACTAAATCTTTTGTTGCCCCGATATGCCACATTGTCCTCGTCATCGTCTTGATACCACAGTTCGTAGAACACGTGCTCCGTCAGTTCTTCAGGGCAACAATTTGCTGGAATGTCGATGCATTTGGTGATTAAGGATGTTTCCGTCCTGAGTACTTTGGAAACGCCGACGAGTGTGGACGGGGACGGATTCTTGTAGCAAGAGATGTCATCCACGGTGGCAGTTCCGTGCGTCAGCACAAATGTTCTTGTGTTCGTCTTTTGATTATCCCACAAGTATTGGCAAAGGTAGAGGTATGGCTTGAGGAAGTTGGCTTGATTCCTTTCCGTTTCAGGAACTACTCCCCACATATAAATAACCCCTTCTAAAGTGGTGGAGCTTTTGCCTTTCGCGTCCTTGCTCCCGCCGACAATCTGCTCAATATACTCTTTGCTGTCAACTTGCTCCAAATACTTCTCTTTCGGCAACAGTAAAATGTTCCGGTCCAGACTTTTGAGACGTTCCACCAGAGTGGTGCAAAAGATGGACTCGTCCCCAAAGATAAGCCATGTCGGTGTCTTCGTTTGAGCTGGAGTGGAGCTGATATGCTTTACTCTCGTATATATTCCATCTTGAAAGTAATTGGGTTCCGCGGCAGCGAAAATTATGGAATGGACAGACTCATAACCAGGAATGGCAATGGACTCATTGTAACCAGTAGATTTGAGCGCTTCAATCCATTGTTCCGGCGAGAGACATGCGTGCTCTGTCCTCAAGTCAAAATCCTGGAACGCCCAGTAGCCATCTAGCAAGCCGAATATAAACGTGATTCTCCTGTCCTGAGTCGTGGTTTCCATAATGTGAAGGTGGCCCCCGTCGCGAAGAAGCAAGCGAAGATTTGACAAGGATTCCCGAATGTTTCTGGTCGCGTGAACCACCTCAGCAGCAATGATTATGTCGTAATAGCCGGGGCAAAATCCTTGAGACAATGGATCCTCCTCGAGATTGTACTTTTTGAAGACCATGCTGCTTTGTTGCTCTGCAAATTTTTCCTGCGCATTCTTGAAGAACGCGGCAGAGATGTCGGTGTAGTGGTATTCATACTTCAGGTCCATGTCCTTGAGAGCTCGAATAAAGAGGCCCGTGTGAACACCTGAAATTAACAAATAATAGCGTACGTTATTATTGAATTTGTAAATTAAATTGTTGCAAACATAAATTGACAAATTATTGGTAGGTATAATTACCTGTTCCAGCGCCCACTTCTAAAATGCGTAGCTTTTCGGTTGGGTTATGAGTTGGGGCAGCATTTTTCGCCTCTGTATATCGTGACAGCACAGTAGCCACCAAAAGATCTGACGGCTTTGACAGTTGAACGTGCAGTGTTCCATACACATTGTCCACCATGCCTAGACCAATGTCGTTTTCAGGGAAGAGGATGGTCAGTGGTGGGATTTTGCCGAGTAGCAAGTCAGGTAGCTTGGAGCCAATTTGGTAAATTGTCCTAAAATCTGCCCGCGAGGTTTCACTTCCAGTGGCGGTGCGACAAAGGGCAAGGCTTAGGTCATTTTTGGTTGGCAATGATTCCAGAACAGTAAAAGTGTCCGTATCGTCCCGGCGGAGATGGCCATCCTCTGCCACACACTTTAGAAAAAATCTGGTGAAGTGTATAAAAGATTCCACAATTTTGAGCTGGGTCATCAATTCCTGAACTGTAAACCGCTGTCCAGTTTTAGGCTCCCATCCCATCTCATACAAGGCGTTGAGGAAGTGGACCAGAGTAATTCCGTCGAGGTGACGGTAAACGGCGTAGTTTTCGGGATCCAATTTGTTCATCTCCATCGTTTTCTGGATGACGTCGTCTGGGAAAATTGCACCCTCAACTTGTGAAATACCAAACTCTAGAGGGCCGGGTACTGCACGCCACAGCTCCTCCCACAGTTGTGGGATTTTGCAGGATTGACTGGTGATCATGGATTCCACAATGCTGGCGCTAGTTTCAACAAAGTCGACACCTGTCATTGTCATGAGCGGGAAGCCATTTCCGTCCACTAAGGTAACACGGACGACATTGTCGCCGTCCTTGCGAACATGAACGTATCTAGTAGGATCCGCCGAATTACGCAGCCATGCGAATTCCCCAACGCAAATGGGTACCTGCAACTTCTTGCTGATGCGTTCCTTGTTGCCGGCAGTATTCCACAACATTGCAGCCTGAATCATGGCGTCAACTGTGAACATGCAAAATGTTGATGAACGTTAATGAGCGTCCAACTAAACCGTATCTACTTAAAATGTGCATTTTTAAAATACGCTTACCTAATACTGGATGTGCCAAGTAATTGTCAATTCCTTCCGGCACCTTTACTCCAACAAGAAGACCAACATTCTCTTTGTTGTCATTTGCTTTCCTCCATCCGCTTTCCAAACTTTGGAAGGTGCTTCCAAACCGTAGTCCCACCTCTGGCAACCTTTTGTACAATTCCGCAGATCCCGTTGACTCTTCCCACGTCTCTTGGATTTCCTTAACGTTCACGGTCTCCATGTTTAGAATAGCGTTATCGGTCACAAGTGGCATGAACATTGCCGTAGCATGAGAAACCCAATGACCACTTCCGCTACCTCCATCTGCTGACTTGTGCAAGTGGAACACTTTTGTTTTGTATCCGGCTGCTATCGAGGAGGATCCTTCAGTGTTTTCGGAAGAACTCTGCTCCTTATCCTCCTCCAACAAGTCAACGACGACTTGCAAGGTGGTAGCCTTATTATCATCCATTCCGAGAGGGGACTCGATTTTCATATTTTTTAGTAGAATGGGCCGCCGTGGTAAAGTAAACTCTTCTTGAAGACACTGAACGTGACTATAGCCTCCGACCAGAAGCATTTCCAGAAATGCAGCGCCTGGAAACACGATGCTACTTCCGATAACGTGGTCATTTAAATACGGTGCTTGCTTAATTGTCAGGGCGTTTTGGAATAGGGTAATCGCGCTGGCGTTTTCGACGGGGGATCCAAGAAGAGGATGGAGCTTTCGTGGCACAGCAATAACATCCGCCCATATTTTCTTCCGCTGGAAAGGGTAATAGGGCAAGGACAACTTTTTCCTTTGGAAATACTCGTCAAAACCTTTCCAGTTAATTGAGCCGTTCCAGTCGCTGAGGAAGATTTTTGAAACGCTGTTCAAAATGGTTTCCCAGTCCTCCTTTTTGCGACGAAGAGATGGGAAGCATTTGATAGATGAGCCATCAACGTTTGCCATTGCGAGAGCGGATAAAACTGGATGAGGGCCCACTTCCAAGAAAAAAGTACAATTCTCCGTTTGGGCAGTTTTGCAGGCGTGGATAAAACTGACCTTTTCTCGGGTATGCTTTACCCAATAGTCGGGATTTAATATTTCCTCCTTTTCGAGAATTTTTCCTTCCACTCCGGAAATGTATACACACTTTCCCTCTCGTGGCGATTTTATTTGGGACGCCACTTTGGAGTAGGCCTTCAGCATGGGATCCATGTGGCGCGAGTGGAATGCGTGCGTGGCAGCCAATATAATGGTTTTGGTATCTTTTGCTGTGCAAAACTCTGCAAATTTATGCACGGTTTGAGTATCCCCAGCGAGAACGGTTTGATCGGATGAGTTTAAGGCAGCATAGTCCAGCCATACGCCTGGATTTGCAGATGAGAATTCCGTCAGTAAATTGTCGACAGTGGCTTTGTCGGCTCGGATAACGATCATGCTTCCTCGAGGTAAGGCGTCAATCAGAAGACTTCGCTCGGCGACTAAAATAATTGCACTTTTTAGAGTTATGATTCCGGCGGCGACTGCAGCAGCAAATTCTCCCAGGCTGTGGCCCATCACATAGTCCGGTTTCACACCCCACGACTCCCAAAGTTTGAGGAGAGCGTATTCCACGCAGAAAATGGAGGTTTGACTGTACAGAGTTCTGCTGAGGTCATCTGAGGAGGATGAGCTAGTTGACCACAAGGTATCTTTGATTGAAATGTTGTACATTTTTTGGAGGAGGCGATTGCATTTATCGAAGCTAATCCTGAAAACTGGACAGGAATTGTAGAGCTCCTTGGCCATGCCGGGGTATTGTGAGCCTTGTCCAGTAAAGAGGAAGCAGAGCTTCCCAGCGCCTCCAGTTTGCACATCTTTACGCTCCAGGGAATTTTGTTTCAGGATTTTGACAGCGTCTTGGGTGTCCTTTGCAATGAGACAGGCTCGGTGATTGAATTCAGCTCGGCCAACGTTTGCCGTGTATGCGTAGTCGGCAAAGCTAATTTCATCAACTTGGGTGGAAAGATTAGCCTCGTGTTTCTGGAGGAGATCATCAAGGGATTCCAGAGTTTTTGCAGAAATTTTCATAATGTGGAGTGGCCGTGCAATATTCAGGTCAATGCTGGAAACAGGGGTGGAAGGAAATTGTTCGCTAGGGGCTTCCTGGACAATGATGTGGCCGTCGGTCCCACTTATACCAAAGGAACTCACTCCAGCAATTCTTGGCTTTCCTGAAACGCGTGGCCATGCTATTTCATTCACGGGGATCACTGCTGGTATCCGATCCAGATTGATTTCTGGATTGAGCTCGTCAAAATTCAGGTGCCTAGGGATCGTTTCGTTTTTCAAAGCTAGAATGACCTGCGAACAAATTCATGCATATCAAGTTATTCAATGAATAACATGATAGTTTTAAAAAATCCCGAAAAATAATTACTAATTACCTTCATAATTCCAGTAATTCCGGAGACTGACTCAGTATGCCCCACATTAGTTTTTACTGAGCCTATAACCAAAGGTTGGTGTCGCGCTGGGCTGCCATATGCCTTGCTAATAGCCGCGACTTCCATTGGATCTCCAACCGGAGTACCAGTTCCGTGGGTCTCAATGAAGCTAACGTCTGCTGGGTCCACCTCCGAATCCTAGTACCATCATCACAAAAAATGTTTTACTACTACCTGTTGCAATTTGCAATATTATGGAATCAAGTTTTTTTGTGACCTTGAGCAACTTACCTTCAGTGCCAATTCCATTGCTAATGATTCGCAATGGATAGTTGGCGTGCCAAGACTTTTGCTAAGTCCTTCTTGCGTCACAGCAGAACCCCTAATCAGTCCCCAAATTTTGTCCCCGTCCTTAATTGCCTCTGACAAGCGTTTCATTAGTAGGACTCCACAGCCCTCGGCACGACCAAAACCTATAATAAAAACCATTTTTTATAATGTAACATCACTATAATTAATTGTAACAGTATGAAATGTGAAACAATTTTATTCTTACCATTTGCCTTGGCGTCAAAAGTCTTACAGCGACCATCGGGCGCCACAACAAAGCTGAGCATATTTGAGTCAAATGGATGCAGCAACAAATTTACTCCACACGCAATTGCCAAATTTGTGTCTCTATTCCTCAAACTCTTGATGGCCATATCCACGGCCACGATGGCAGATGAGCACCCACTCTCTGTCGCAATTGAAGGTCCCGTTGTTCCAAGAAAGTAAGATAAACGAGCCGCCCCAGCAGCAATTGAATTGCCCATATAAATCCGGAAAAAGTCTACATCCGGTGTTCGGACTACAATGTCCTTGTAATCATGAATCCATGATCCAACAAATACGCCAGCATGGCTTCCGCGTAAGCTTAGCGGATCAACAGCAGCGTCCTCAAGAGCTTCCCAAGTGACCTCATGAAGTAGCCGTTGTTGAGGGTCCAGGAATACAGCTTCTTTTGGACTAACGCCGAAAAATTTCGCGTCAAACTCGTCAACTTGAATATCAAGGAAGCCTGCGCTGATGTTGCGTGAGGGTGGCTGAAAAATGACAGTGTCCTTTGTCCAGCGATGAGTGGGTAAACTTTGAACACCTTCTCTACCCTCCACAAGTAGCTTCCAGAACTCATCAGGATTGTTTACTCCGCCTGGATAACGGCAACCCATGCCGATGATAGCTATTGGCTCGTTTTCGCAATTGGGTTCATTAACCGTCTCCAATGGCCCGTTGTCAGTTATTTGCATGCAGCCTCTGGTTCGCATTTCCTCCATGTAAATTGTTAGCCATTTATCAGCAACAAACTATGTGAAAAATGCATAATAATTTGTCAGTGTCAATCTTAATTTATTAATTGGTTTGGAGTGATAAAAATCTAATAATGAGATGAAATGAAATAATGAAATGAAAAATCGAACAAAATCTGTTTACCGATTCAACAGCGCCAAGAGTGGTAATTGTTGAGGAAACGATTTTGTCAGCCACCTCAATGGGATGGACGCCAAGAAAGTTCACGATGACCAAATCAGAGTGAAGGCTGAAACATTTCAATAGAGAGGCCATTAAATCACATTAAATAATTAGCGCATCATATTTTTATTAAAATGTCAGCAATAAATCATTAGAATGAGAATGTCAAGTATATTGAACGCACCCATCGTAAATTTCCTTTTCCTCAATCAAGGAAATCCTTTGATTGTATTTCACATCCAAAGAAGTAATGCTTGGTTCTTGGTTCAGCAGCCACTTTCCGAAATAAGTTGAGAAATCTCCTGCAATAAATTGCAGTATTTGCAGATAATGTTACAGGTATTTTGATGAAAAAAAATATAATATATCTCTGTATTGTACTCTGCCTACCACGATCGGATCCTTTCCATATATTTCCGTTGCCAACGAGACTTTTCATCGCCTTGTAATGTCGCATGGATGGGGTAAAGAGAAACACGGAAGTATCAACAAGCCTGTTGTCCTCTTCCAAGTAAACCGCAAATGATTTGGAAATGTCAAACACATCATCACAGTTTTGGAGGACCTACGCAGAAAGTCCGAACAAAATAGTTGCAGAGATGGTGAGTAAAAGATAATTTGATTCTCTCTACTATATATAATTATTAGTTTGTTCCTTCAACATACCATTGCCGATGTAGATAAATAGACGCATTTATTGAATATGTTGAAGGAGAAAGCAAATATTTTAGCAAAATCCTGGGGATGTACGCCATGAGGAACCGACTCATCGATGAGCAAGGCCAAGTCAAACTTTTCCCGCAATAGCCCCCTATTTAAACAATACCAAATATTATTCATTCTATACATTCAAAAAAAATATGGATCAATTTGTAATGAAAATTAAAGACACCAACCGAGCATCATCCGAAACGTTGCCCGTGTAGACAGCCACAATTTTCTTTGTTGTCAATACTCGCCGTAGTGAGCCAGCGAGCACGACGGCTTTGTTCGCATCTCCATCGTCCAACACAGAAGTAACCCACGCCTGGTTTTTATGGGCAACTGGAAGTCACAAAATTAGAAAAAAATACATAAAGAAACCTAAACCATTTTTTCTGATTACTGAAAATTTCCTCAAATAATCATTCTACTTTTCCACCTGTCTCTTAAAATACTTAACGTTTAAGCTAACCCATATTGGCAAAGATGGCAGCAGCGTCACCCGTCCAATAAGTTATTTTTGTAGTTTTTAAAAGTCACCAAAAAATATTCACACCAAGGTCACCAGCACTGAAGAACTTTATTATATAAATCAGGGTTCTTGTTTAAGAACAGGAGCATTAACATAACACACTTAGGTACATATAAAACCTTGCTGGAGCTTACTCCGTTACCGTTCAATTATTCACAATCACACCTCTGATGTAACAATAAGGCTGTGCAAAGAACAAACAAGAGAATTTATACTGATGCGTTCAGCTAATGGAAATGGAACTTGTTCTCCTGGATTTATGCAACCACTTATGTGCGTGAAAATTATATCGGTAGTAAATTGCTTGCTGTTCTGGACAGTAAGTCTGAACATGAACGGAGGAATGTTCACAACAGTCACTGGAACCGTTTTTTTGTCTACCCTACTCACCAAGTTCATGTAAACATTAAATCACATCGACATTTCTTGGAAAAATGATTGTGATAACTAGTTAATGATCTGGCAAAGAGTGGAGATAGACTGAGTTGGTCAAGTGATAACAACCTTTTTTCTGGCAGGTAGGGTGAGAGAAAAGAAAAGTTGAGAATTTTTGCAGGACGGAAAGTCCACTTTTTACTTTTATGTATTTACATAGGTGAGACGCCATCGTCACCGAGTACAAGTCTTAAAAGCTGTTCAGTGTGAATAATTTTGTACCTGTATCATCATCAGCATCATCAGATATTCGCGTTTGCGTTATATGCTAATTTATAAATACACATATGTATAAATGTACAATTATAGTTATATCACTTCATTATATAGTATACCTATATATATGCAACTCTGCTCACAACTAAATTGTAATGCAAGTAGTAAATCCCATCTTCTCCTTATAAAAATAGCTTACCTATATTTTTTTCTTTACAGATGAATACAATGATAAAAGACGAATGCAAAATCTGGCTTTGTTCCAGTAAGCAGCATGCAGCAGCAGAATAAACAGCAGTTCTTGTTAAATATCGCACTTTTCCTGGTTGTATATATTTGGTTGGGCATTGCGGACGGTAAATTTGTAAATTAAAAGCATTTCATCTCATTGTCAGTCCACCTGTGCACCTGCGCAGGACAAATGTACTTATCTTTTTACCTGAGCTTAATTGGATTGCAAAGGTCACACAAAGAAACATTGACACAAGTGGTTACGCATGACTTAAAGCTGAAAATAAAAATAAAAAGATTAGTGTAAATTATCATTTTGGGAGACAGCTCATTAGTTTTAAAAGAGCAAAACGTCTTGAAACGACGTCCACATTTTAAGGATGGATGACTTCCAGAAAAGTTGAGAGAAAAAAGTTTTTAGCAGCAGCAAAAGTTTCTCGAGGAGGAGTGCATTTATGCCAACGACTTGACTCGACGCAATGCACATTTTTAATACAAAAGTACCTTTTGGCATAATATGTTTATTTTTTTCTGTTTCAAAATAATATTTCCCAGTGGAACTCCCCAGTTTAGAAGTTCTTCATTTCAAAAGAACTTGTCGTAAGCAATCCAAAAACTTCGTACTGACTGCTGCCCACTGGGCAGTTTAAAAAGTCGTGCCTCATCATTTCATTTCAAGTTTTTTTATTTTTTTAAACCTACATGAAGCATCCGCTGACTTTTTTGCACTATTAAACACAAACAACGAAACAACAAGTTGGGCTGGTGACGACGGTCGGTTTTCTGACAAGGAACGTCAACTTCAAAGAATCCGTATTTATGGCTTTTTTTGTGAAATGACTCAAGTCTCACGTTGAGAAGATTTAATCTGCAATAATTTACACCATGATTACATAGGGTGCTACTTTTTTTTAAAGTTCATTGTCATTATCATCCACCATCAAAGTATGGTCATATTATTAAAACTTTTCCATTGTTAGCAGTTCTTGATTGGAGAAAAGTACCTATGTATCATTTACTTTTATTATTTTTTAAAAACAGTTGTCGTGGCCTTGACGCTTGAAAAGAACTTCTTTAATGAAGGAAGTAGAACTTGGGAAAATGACAGTAATTTTTAGATATTATTTATAAACTTGTCCTAAGAGACTGTGCTGCGTATATGACCGGCCATAGAAATAATTTTATGGCAGAGTAGACTCTACTTGGTTGTGTAGATAAAATCATAACCTGGCAATAAAAATAACAGACATGAGTAGAGTGGCAGAAGAGAGGGTGTGGGAGCAGTTCTTTGAATCCTATAGCTGCTGCTCCTCAAATGCAATGTTCAACAATCTGAGTCATTCCAATAAAAAAAATTTGCCGCATTTGTCTACACTTTTGTAGCAGATTAGATAAGGCTCTTCGACTTCATATCATCCAGGCTAGTTCTTCTTTGGTAATATTCCCACGAAACCTGCCATCAGCAACAAAAAAAAAATATTTTACTAAAACTATACTCCAGAAGCTCTATCCAGCAAGCTACTCGACAATGACAACGTGCACTTTGGCTTCAGTCATCCGTTTTGTTTTTTTGAACCACTCAACAGGTTTTTTCAGGTTTACAGGTGTGTGCATCAGCATCAGTTTCAGAGCTTAAAAGCAGTGTTTCTTGACAGGAGCATATACAACTTTTTTTGTCAGATTTAAAGGTATATATACCTATGTCGTTATATAAAATGTACCTATGAATCACGATTAAAATTCAAACATATAGTCAGGAGCAATGTATCTTGGACTCATCCTTTAAAAAGGTGTTTATTATGTAAATTGGATACTCGTTTAGGTGCAATCACTTGACTGTGAGGTCAGACACATGGAGAAAAACATTGTCATATTGTACACGCTCCTGTGCCTGTGAGTGACGACCAGGTCACAAATAATGTCTACCAATACGTCAGAAGAGGGCAATAAAAAATGGAACATGATGCGCAAATGAGGAGAGGAGAAAAACCGGTGATGCATACTCTGCGAATATACTGAGAATTATTATTAGTAAATCATTTTATTAATTTGGTAAAACTCTAGTAAAATCCAAGTACGATTTGTAGCAACTTTATTTTACTCAAGTTTTTATCATTATTATTATATGAAAGTTAATCTCTTAAGTACTTTTTAAGCAGATACAAGTATGAACCATTTTGCAACAGGATGCCAATAACAACATTGCTTTAGCAAATAAACAGTTGAGCTACACAAGTATTTACGTATTATCATAATCATTATATGCTAGTATAATTTGCTCCGGTAAATATAATTGTGTTGGGTACCTGCATAATAAAAGTTAACAACCTGTAATTATAAAACGGACTGGTTTGCTGCAACAAACAAATTCCCACGTACAACGTGCTAATGTCTAGAAAAAGTCAACGAGACAGGCAGGGGTAGGTGCTTTTAAAAACTGAGTTATTTTTAAAAGACAAAAAACTGAATGTTTCATTTCTTCACTGAAGCAATAATTTATTAGACCATTGAACCTTTATAGCTCGCGATGTTTTAAATGCATATGAATATAAGCAGAAAAATGAGAACATAATTAAAATATGGCACGTATGAATAAGACTGGATACAAGAGTATATTTTTATATTTTTCAAAGCAGCCCTTTTGTCCCTTGTTTGTATTTTCAGAACATTACATTTAACTATGATTTGGATTGCAAAATACTTTGATCAGATTCGGAATTCGGTACCACAATCTGAAATAGAAATTGAGTCAGGGCCGTAGGAGTATTCTGTAATGGTGGAACAAACAAAATTAAAACAAAAACGTACCATTTGGAAAGGTACAAGTCAAACAAATTTAGCCAAGGAAAACAATAGTGTTTAAATTTGCTTTTCTATAGTTGCTTAAAAGTTTCAATAGGATACTCACTGATTGTCTCAAATTTCTCAAAAACTTTGGTAAAAGCAATGTTGAACTATTTGGTGTATTCATAGAAAATCCGATGACGCTACAAGTATTAACAACAACATAATATTGTCTAAAACAAAATAATGAATTCCATAGCAGCATTATGTACTTATCGTGCAGATCGACTACGAGTGACGCTTCAACAATGGGTACTGGAAACAATTTAGGAATGTCATTGTTGACGACTTGTGTGCATTAGATCGCTTTCGTCTAGGTTTTAATTATAATTTCACCAGAAAACCATGTGTTTCTCAGGTCGCCCCCTTTGCCAACTGTGTGTAAAGTATATCCAGTTGCTCAGCTTACCTTATACGCATTATTCATTTTAATAGTATCACGTTGTCAGGTCTTATTGAAACTTGTCATTGTTAGCGACTAGTTTTCAATAAAGTACAAGATGATGAAGTATTTTTAAGCGCCTCTTTTCTAATTAAAGCTACATTATGCGGCGTCTTTAAAGAAAAGGATGTGAGCCACTGCTGGGTAAATGAGCAGAGGGGAACAGCAGCATTCTATGCATTTCAATTCGTTCGCCAGTGCTCTCCGCTGCGTACGATGCCGAAATCTGATAACTACGTAAAATGTTGCATTTAGAGAAAGTGGCAACAAGCTCGTTGTCAGGATAGGATTTACGGTGAATCTCCTTTCGGATTTTGCAAGAATTGAGAAATAAGAGCCTTGGAACTTGCGTCATTATGATTTTCTCTCATTTTCAGCATCCTTTTTCACTCATCTCTTGTTCATCCTGTTATTTCCGGCCGGATGCCTTTTCCGCTCATTGATTCTATAGAACACAGAGACACAAGCAGAGAAATAAGACGAAACAAAAAACTTTTTGCACAAAAAAGTGAATCTCAAAGCATAGTCCTTGTTGTTTCGTTATCTATAGCTCGTATATACCAACCCATTTTTGCAAGTGATGTGAATAAATGGATTTTCCACTCAACGTCCTCATTAATTTACCAACCACTCTTTCTCGATATATACATAAATCTCACCAGTGCGCTAAATTAAAACCGTTGGGTTTCTATACCTAGTAACTAGTGGAAATAACAAGATGGCTGGTTGTTACCTATATTGGTTTGGTATTTGGAGTCTCAGTTCTGAAAGATACTGTCGGATTTTGCATTTGATAAAAAATTCAACAAACGTAAATGGTTAAGTTTTAATTTTTTTGTTCCTCATTTAGAGTTCCGCACATTATTATCTTCTTAAGAGTTTCCACATTTATTGGTTTTTGTATTTAAATTGTATTATGCCACTTGAAATCTAGAAGCATTTTATTGTTCATCAGGAATCCATGATATGAAAATTAACACCAACAATAAGTTTTGGTTCATTTCGTGAGCATATATTATGGATGTATCTTGCAAGCAGCCCATCGATTTTGGCTTATACTTATAACCTGTTACACGGCTCATTAACGCAAAACTCCATAGCAGCGTAAAATTGATTATAAAGTTGCTCATTTGAGCAATTGAAAATTTAATGGCTTGAAGTATTGCGACTTTATTTTGTAGCACTTGGCTGAGAAAAAAATCATTCATTGAGGTACTAATTCCAACAATTCTAAACTACTAAAAGCCCCGCGTCAAAAGTGGCTGTTTGTGATGAAATTACTGTTTCAGCTAATTATGAGCGACCAATCGAACTTCATTCTAAATTTTAACTACGACATTCATTTGTAACTGCGTACTTGCCTCACCACTACCATACTTTGTTTGCCGGCTAGTTGACGGTCTCTGCTTTTTTACAATATGTCATAGCTCGGCAGCTATGCAAAACAAGTGGTATCATTATTTTTTTATTAAATCGTGTTGACAACTTGATAACCCTTCATCAATCGTGCTTCCTGCATCATCACCGCATACACCTTTGGATTGTCACGTTGCTTGTCCATGTGTATTGTGTGCAAGCATCTGTACTATCAGTCAGTATACATCTGGGCCAACTTTTCCCGCTTTCATCCATTAAAAGGAAAGTAAAAATAATAGAAAGAGACAATAATACCGAGGAGGCTTAGATATGCGTCAAATGCTAGATGAATCTTTCATGATCACGTCACGCGAGGACACTCGTATTTTAAGATTAAAAGTATCTCTCCGACAACAACCAGGTGGGAATGTTACTGGTTTAATTTGAAGGTAGAAAATTGCCACTAGCAATGAAACACATATGACGTGTTGAATGTATAATTAATGAAAATGATGACAAAAAATAGTACTGGGATACAACAGCTAACTTCAACTGTATATCCGCTGCTGCCTTTTTTATTGTCATCAGAGCTGTCATGTAAAAAGAGAAAAGAGTGACAATGAACACTATCTCTATAAAAGTGAATTATATTTCATAATGATATTATTACGCTCCGCATCAGATCTACTTGTATCGTATGTGGAGAGTGGAGTGTGTGTAATGGCATCAGTTTTGTTCTTTTATGTGAAACGATAGCTTTGGTTATCTAAATCGGGATGCTGGAGCTGGATAGTATGGAGATCCAGTGATACCCAGAATGCTACTTTCTCTCAACTGCTCGAATCTGGAGCTGACTAGGGAACTATTTCAGGTGAAGTCTGCGTATTGCTGAGTGAGATATTCTTTTATATCAAATCGAGTGCGCTGATTACGAATTCGTGATTAGTTTTTTGTTAAACTTACAAGGAAACGCTGGAAGGTGTTTTTTGTCATTTTTGATTTCTCTTACCATGGGCCAAATGGTATGTGATTATACTAAATTAGACCCGTAGATTTTGATTCTGACGTTCATTTTTGTATGCGATCAATGTTACGCTCAATATTTACTTGTTTCGGCTAAAATAATAAAGATGGCTCAAATTTGACCTCAAATTCAAATTCTGCACAGTAAATTAGGCATAAATCAGTGCTTTACGACAAGCAATTTTTAAGTCTTGAAAACACGTACATTCAAATGGCCAGGATTAAAATGTCATTTTTACAAAAAACGAACATCAGAATCGTGATCAGCGTGCTTGATTTAGTATAAAATCATGTTTTTCATTTGAATTTGCGAACTTCACCTCGGGCAGTTCCCTAGTGAGTCTATAATTCGCACGGCCTTAAATACTCATTTGGCAGGCCTACTTGATAACTAGGTACGCCTAACCATCTATATCTTTTCAAGTTAAAAGTAGTGAGTAATGGCACGTTACCTGATTTAGCGTGAATGATGTTCCATTATGAATAAACGTGCTTTCGCCACGTGAAAATACAATGCATTATTATCATCCTTTTACACTTTTGTATGTGATGTCTCGCTGTCATCAGCATTTTCGCTTTACACTGTCTGTCGACAGAGCATAAAAAGCATTTTGGCACTCGTGACTTGAGATGATGGTGAAGTGTTATAGATTGGCTTTTCCTAAAACTGAGCATCTTTCACGATGATTTGTATGGCATTGACTCATGAAAGTGGACTGACGCACGACAAAAAATAACCATACGAAAATAGATGATCTTATCCCCTTTGACTATAGCTTGAGCAACCAGAGTACATCCAGATATAATATAATGCCCCGTGGGGAGTACAGTACAAAGAATATTTTTTCAAAATTAAATCCTTTATTCGCTCTGAATCTTGACACGTGCATTTACAATCGCAGCAAAACATGTGCGCAGCACTTTATATTCCTGTTAATCAGAGCTGAGGTAAGGACTGTAAATACAAAAAGTTGTTTGAAATAAATGCCATTTCTCATTTGATTACAGCAGTTGCTTGAAATTTATTAATTGCATAATGTATCGTAGCACTAGAGAGATGCCTTTTCTCTGTTTACCTGTAGTATCTAAAATGCATACTTGAAGACAGGTGAAAGCGAACAATCACGAGAGCACGTATCGTTTCACATTTTCCTGGAACAGATGCGATGCGGCGTTAAAAAATTACTGCCATTAGTACTTCGCAGATAGCAAACACGTGCAATCTCGAGGTCTTTCTCCAAAAAAAAAGTACACAGTATCAGTCCACTTTAAATGCAGATTGAATTGCATATCAATTTCACGGGTTGACGATACACCTTCTTGGTGTATCTTACTGGAATGAGTTGTGCGATTTCCCGGAAATCCGCATTGATAGGATGAAAACGCCTGACAATTGTGTTTACCTCATTTCCATTCAAATGGCATTACTAATGCACGGTGCGCCATTCCTCAGAATTTGTACAATTTTTATTGTATTCTACTCGCTTGATGTGATTGAGGAATGGATGGGGGGAAATGTAAACATTATGTATCAAATACGGTTTCATTCAATCGAGGAATACTCTCGTTCACTGATTGTGAATCAAAATTTTATTCAATGTACATACCTACGTACCTAGGTGCTATCTCTGAGCGTGTTTTCGTGACAAGACGTTGCCCCGAGGCAGGTAGTACGAGGAAATGTTCAATTACCATGCATTCACATTTCGAAGAAGGTAAAAGTAGAAAAGCGTTCACTCGAAACATACATTAAATTATATAAAAGGAAGGCTATATATTGTATACGCATATGTTTCCAAATTTTGAGCGAAAAGCCCATTTCCTTCTCTCGACTCGGTCCAGGACTCCTACACGAGCGTCTCAATCAGCATAAGTGTTCATCTAGCAAGCATGTCGCGTTCATCATTATCCGATACGATAATGTCACCAACGTCAATATCATCTTCAATTCAGTACATTGCTCTATATTACATGTTTCATGCAAATCTTACTCTTTCCTTCATTCCACAATCTTCCCTTCAAGCAAATATTACATTTTTGAAGCAAGATGTGAAATGCGTTGCCCAATAAAGCTATAAATGTGCGTACCACTTTTACAACGAGGAAATAGGTAAACGTGTTCTATATGAAAAACCTGGATTCCTTTTAGGTTGATATAAGGTGGTCATAATGGAATGTATGGCAACACAGTTGGTGAAGATCATTGCCGTGACGTTCCATATTTTCTTTTTATCTGACATTCCCTCATGTTCGTCTGTGATATGAAATTGCATGAGGGTGAAAATGAGCAAAGCCTATTACTTACAGACTCTAACAGCATTCTTACAAGCTTGGTAACTCTTACAAGATTTCTAAGACATGATTTTTTTAAATGGCTTTACCTTTCCACTATGCTTACCTACAACACATACCTCTGAACATACGTGAATACTACAATACAAGAAAAAAGGTATGCATGTTTTTGAAATATTGAAAAAGCTCTAAATTAGATTCTTGGAACTACAATCTGTCTCTTGAAAAACTAATTTTGCTTTTCAATGGCTTCATTCTTCATCTACACCACCGTTGTGTACGAGCCTCATCATTTACAAAAGAACTGGGAAAGCAGAAGTTTACATGTGCAAATCAATTTTACACATTTGTGTTGGCCCTATAGGATCTACAATATTGCTTGTGAGTTCTATGAATAATCTAGTGCTGCTGTGAATATAAATTCTGGGAAAATGCGTCGCTTACTCTGTTAATTTATGACAGATCCTTTTCAAGGTTTGTTATTTTGGATTAAGAAGGGCTTTCACTTATGCCGCCATAAGGTGTCACATTAGTGTCATTAGTGTCACCGCGCGGGACTTGACGACAAAAGGCACGACCAATTTCACACGATTCGTAATGATTACAGTAATAAACCAGAGTGCATAATGAATCTGGAAGAGCGAAAGGCGGGTGAAAAGAGAAATACCTTTCCATGTGACTACACCTTTTACTATCTGGCATCCACTCACGGATTTTGTGGATAAGTGTATTGCGAAAATCGATACTCTTTACTTTTGCACAACATCATTGAATGTTTTGCTTGCGTTTACTATTGAATGCTTTAAGATCTCTTCATTCGCGAAATGAGATACATAAATTCCATAACATGCACACGGCACACATGCGTTTATTGCAAACGGAAAGAACGAAAGGCATATAACGCGATACGAATATACCATTGCTGTTTAAACATCTTTAGAGTTCGTTTGGATATACTGAAGTGGCAACTATCATAAAATGTTTGCGTAATCCAACATCTTCATCACCGCTCTCCATCGTTCATTCAACTTTCAATATGGAATATCTCAGTAGGAAACTTTTCAAGAAAATGAGTGAAGGATGCTCCAATCAAGGAAAAAAGTTGATGGAAAGAAAAGTTTGCATTCGTTGATTGAAATCTATGGAAAAAAATGTTCGATTTTGAAAGCTTCATTAATATCATGGTTTTCTTTCAACGCTCATAGTTTTATGTTTTCACACCATACAGAATCTTTAATTAATTGTTACTACCTTCTTCACCCAAAAAGGTTTTCATCGCTCTCTCTCTCTCTCTCTCTCTCTAATAATTACGAAACATTTTTACATGGTGTCTTTCGGAGTGAATGCATTGAAATGATGATCCAAGGAGATTTGGCGAAATAATTACTATTCAATAGAGTCCGAGTGGATTCAACAATATTTCTAAACACAGTTCCATTTATCATCCTCTCCAAAACAGAAGCGAAATACTCTCATGCCACCAAGTCAACATAAAAGCCCTATAAATCAATATAATTCAATTACTTCACACCTTGAAAGTTTTTCTGATTCATTCAATCAAAGAGTTATATGGATAACTCGTTAATCTAATTCTTCCTGCATGAGTGGACATTTATGAATGAACAAAATTAATATTTTTACAAGTTCGAAAAATTCATTTGGCGGTCGGTGAATACACTGATTGGAGATTATGTGCACTTATTTTTCTAGGCATATTATAAAATATGTTAAAGTTAGTCCAAATAACTGTAAAAAACGAAATTATTCGGTAAATTAAACTTTGTAAACAAATGCTCAATAATATTATGGATATTATTATGTAAGTGAAGTCTGGTCGAATATCTTACATTAGCAATCAGGTTGTAGGTAACAGTGAAACCACCGTTAGCTTTTATTCCAATGCTCGCATGCACATTCAAGTCGTTAAGTAGTGCACTCAATTTGTATGGGGGAACGACATCTTGATTTTCATCTCTGTCTAACCATTCCACAAGTTTGTTCATCTTTAACAATAAAAAAACAAATAAAATATTACCTATGCATATCTCGAACTAATCGTCGACAATTTTTTTATTTCACCTTTAGACATGAATCGGCTGAAAAGAACAAAGTGCAATTTGTGAGTAGAAAGTAGCCCACAAGCTGCACGAAACTAGTCCACTCTCCCGTCGCCCTGCTTTTAGCAAACAGTTCCTTGAATGTCGTCGAGTAGAAAACTGTTATCTCTACCAAATGATAAGACATTAACGTTCCGATCATGTTGTTAATCAATTTGGAAAGATGCTGAATGTGCCTGTAGTTCGCGTAAACAATTTTCCATTGCTTCTCCCTAGATTCATTCGACTCAGAGTAAGTCACGTCGGAATGCTCCAATTCCCGAGAGAAGCTACAGGTAGCAGCCCAGAGAGTTTGTGTACAGATCAGTAGCAGTAAATATGGGAACATAATCAAAATATTCCAATGTACGTAGCCGATATAGCCCAGAACGATAAGAATTGTGTCAATTGTGTCCCAACTTTCCCCAAGGCATGTGTTTTCAGCACATTGCTGGTTGTCCAATGGATATATCTTCTTTGCCAAAAGACAAATTGCCACATTCCAACTTGAACAATTAAATCTCTCTGGGAGTAGATTATATCTATCGAGCCTGTACCCACTTATCACATTTGATAATGTTAGAAGAAGACACGATAGAATCACAACATGCACGGTTACTTTTCTAGTGATAAGTGTTTGAATAATTGGTTTCGAGTTGGAAGACGTCTGATACCCTTGGTGAATGTTTTCTTTTAAATGATGAATGATGTCAGTAAAATGATTTTGGTTGCGCCAAAGAATTTTAATCAAACTCATTTTGAGCATGAAACTACTGAGGACGTGGCCAAACGCAAAGTATGCGGTGGGATTGTTAATTGTGGTGACAGTGGGATAGCGTTGACGGATGCAATATATCATCCAGAAAAAACTCAAGCATGAGCACATGGCACAGAGAATTTTTTGTGGCAGCCACTTTCTAATTATACGAGAGTTATTTGATGTTTCAATGTTTTTTGAATGTGCTAGGTGAAATGGAGAAATTAGTAGGTAATAGCTGTACTCCAGGTACATTTCTAGGAAGTTGGCTTGATCTGACATATCTTACCTTTCTTCAACTTTACGGAAATGTTGTTGTATTGAAACGTCTTCTGTAACGACAAATGGATCGAGTTTAAATCCTTGAAATATGTCAAATTTGGGCCATGTTATTGCATACAATTCCCAAATGTAGGTTAAAACAGACATAAAGTGGCAGTGGTCAATTTGTATTACAACTGATTGAAAATGTACTTAAATTGATTGAATTATGACGACTTTAAGTTTTAACAACCAAATGAGTATTAAATTGCTAGGTAAATAATTACGTAATTGATTCATTAACGACACGTTGACAAACTACTTCAATTTTATTTGCGTTCTTTACAGCAAAATATTTTTAATGAATAAGAATATCCATAAGCGGTTTACTGTCCCGCTCGCATTGTACAAATGACAAATACTAAGGCTCAATAGCAAGAAATACCATTGATATTTGCTTTTACTGAATCATTGAGTAAATTATATGATCATTAACAACTTAATGCTTGAGATGCTACAATTGCTTACACATATTATCCGGACCGACCCAAGTTTATAATGAACATAGCATTTCCACTAATACTTCCGGATTTCATGTTTCATGGATCCTGGTCGCATATATTACCTATCGCCAACTATATTAAGCGATCATATAACAAGTTCAACAGATTAATTGAATTAAGGATAGTAATGCAAGCTGGCAAAATTAATAATTATTTGCTGCATTATTTACATTGACGAATTGAAGATATCATCCTTCCTAGCCTTCCAATAAAATATATTATTTCAACTTTACGCCAATTTAAGCGTGGTTTCCTCTCCATGTTCTCCAGAACCGACATTCGATGTGTATATACGAATGCTTAAAATACAAATAAGTAGACTTTAATTATGAAACCCCTCTCACACGCAGTATAAGTCAATTCGTGTACACGAATTGACTTATACTGCGTTGTCTACAGACAAATCATCATTTATCATTCAATGTTATGGTTTCAACCGTAACCACTTTCACCAATTAGCAAACACTGTGTTTAATTTATTTGTTTTGCATGAAGAAATCCCAAGGTCAGTGGTCAATTAAATCAATCCCAAATTATTACAAAAGTTCAGTCAGGAAAGAAAATAATTCGTTTATGAAGGTCACTTGAGTCACCTGGATCTAAATCAGAAAGTCGAAACTATGTCAGGCACAAGTGTTTCCGTCCAACCAAATGGCGTAGGGGAAATAGAACAATCGAGATTGCATTTTATGCGTCTTCACAGTTTATAAATAAGTCGTGGAAATTTCCATTCCCTTATTGTTGAGGTATAGAGTGAAATCCATTTCCCTGGAAATAATCCTCAGTAAGGAATTCCGATAAACGTGAAACAAACATCATATCAGGCCTGTTATGCTTGCCCTGAAGTTAAATATCTTTACGTTGGTGATCAAAATAAACTGTAAAGAATTCTCTTGATGTTTCAATAACGGTATTGTGCATTTCTGAAAATCGATTTTTCAGGAGGGCCATCTGTCAGTGATGCAGCATGGCACACATTTTTTAGATGAGAGGCATTTATTTCCCGAGAAAAGTATACTGTTTTGTTGTCATAATAATTGTATGATGTATTCTATTAGAATGCAGCCTTCATTTCTCCAAGCATATTATGAAGTATGTTACCGTTAGTCCGACCAGCTGCAACAACAATTTGTAAAAATTTTGATTTTGACGCATGTATACAAAAATGCTAAAATATGACTACTGATCCATCATATTACTTACATTTGCGATCAGTGTGTACGTTACAGTAAACCCACCACTGGCTTTGATGCCCACGCTCGCATGTGAACTCAAATCATTCAGCAGAACGTTCAACTTGTAAATGGGAACAACATGTTGACTTTCCTCTCTGCCTAGCCACTCGACAAATTCTCCCATCTGAAATATGCAGAAAGTATTGCCTTTGGTGGAATGACAATGACAAAATTAAATACTTGTTTTGTCTGATTATACTTTTCTGCATGAATCTGCCGAAAAGAACAAAGTTAATCCGGTTAGCACAATGGATTCTCCAAGCTGTACGACAGATGTCCACTCTCCAGTGACCGTACTTTGAAGAAATAAGTCTTCAACAGTAGTCGAGAAATAGACAGTAATCTCAATCAAATACCAAAACATGCATGATCCGATCACTTTATTAATTAATTTAGAGAGGCGCTGAACGGCTGTGTAGTGCAAGTGTAATTTCTGCCATTCCTTCTCACGATCCATACTATCATAATTAACTGACCATTCCAATTGATGGGAAAAGTTTGACGTAGAAATCCATAGTGTTTGTGCGCATACCAGAAAAAGTAGATACGGAAATATGACCAGTATGTTAAAATGTACATATCCAATATAACCAAAAATGGTCAGTATTGTATCCCAATGGCTCCAGTTTTTCCAGACACATGAGTTATTGAACCACTTGTTGTCCCAAAGATAGGCTTTTTTCGCCACCCGACATATAACTATAATCCTATTAGGTTCATTGAACTCCGCATTCTTAAATATAAATTCTTGGGTTCCGTAGCCGGTGCTCACGTTAAATAAGACTACTAGAAGAAATATTAGCAATATTAGGTGCATGACACTTCTACGAATTGCGAATGAATATAAGCTTATTGGGGCACCGTGTGCTCTATGGATTCCTCGCAGAAAGCCGTACTCTTTTAGAAGATTATCGATATCAGTGAAACGATTACTGTTGCACCAGTAGTTTTTAATTAAAATCAGTTTCACGGTGAAAGTGCAGAGAACTTGTACAAAGGCAAAGTAGACGGTGGGATTGTGAACTGTGTCGACCGTAGGATAACCTTGACGAATGTAAAAAGTCGACCAGAGGATGCTCAAACTTGTACATAGACCGCATAAAAACTTTTGGGGTAGCCAAGTTTTAATGGAACTTGCTTGCTCTGAATTTAATGCAGTTTGCTTTCTCTCATTTTGAGACGGCTGAAGACTGAAAGGATATACCAATAGTACGTAGCAGTATTTGGAATATATTTCCAGGAAGCTTGGTTCGGAAACCATTGTTTGATGTTTTTAACTTGTCGAAATAATCAGACAACTTTGCTGTCCTTTCCAGGCCAGACTCTTATGCTCCAACAGTTTCAAAAACTCAATTCCGACAGTTTGGTAATGGAAAGGAAATTTTAATTCCCAAATGGGCGCTAGAAAAATGTTTTTAAGTAATTGCTTGTCAATATTTATTATGTGCTTAAGAAATGATTAGGCAAATTGAATTTATTTTTTGAAACCTCCATTCAATTTGAACATTGATACTAATTACCGTAAAATGAAACCGCTCCACAAGTTGTTTCACAAAAGTACAACATATACATGAAAGAAAATGTATGCAAGTATGTATCTGAATCTGGAACATGCTGCTTATTCAGCCACAATATACTTTGTCAAATTAGTTTCATTATACTACGCAGTCACAGTACATTGTTCCCTTCATCTGGGTTGTGGAGAGTAGGGAGCTGTGTAATACTCAGAAATAGGATGTCAAGTTCAAAACTACAAAAAAATTGTTGATACTTTTGCACTAGTTTTGCTCGCTTTCCGGAGGATTCCCCTACGAATAAAAGTGAGTGATGCTATTTTGAAGAGCAACAAGTACCTAATGTCTTCAAAAGGCCATTTGAGGCATGTCTCATTTTTATTAGGTAGCACTTTAGTGCTAACTTATAATTTCGTTCTGTGTGTCTGTTCCGTCCGTCCACGCGATCTTTCGAACGGAGACGAATTTTTGAATTCTGTTTTTTGCAATGGGTTCCTAAGCCCATAGCGACGGGCCCCATTGATTTTCAACCCAGTAGGTCAACGGTAACCGTTAGAAACCGTTACAAGGTCAATTTTTTTCAATGGGAACATATGGAAAGTAGCATACCATTCGACTCGTCTATGAACATAACGCATAGATCTGAGGTCAGTTTGAGGTCAAAGGTTACCGTTTAACGATAACGGCGATTTCAAATATCTTTTTGTTTATGCTCTCCTACTTAAACCATTACGAAATTTGTACTTCTGTTTTCTGTAAACGGATTCTCATCACATGGGTTTTTACTTGACATGCTTGCTAGCTTTACAGGTCATCGGCAACCGTTAAAACCCGTTAAAAGTTCATTTTTTTCAATTGTAACATATGGCAAGTGGTATATCATTCGACTCGTCTATGAATATAACGCATAGATCTGAGGTTAGTTTGAGGTCAAAGATTACCTTTTAACGGTAAAGACTTTTTGAAACTTTTTCGTTTTTCTAGCTTTTAAACAAAAATGTTTGCTAAAGTGCAACCTCTTTATGTTTTTTACAAAACCTAGTTTCAGTTGTGTTTGGGACAGTTAAAGTTGTTCAGCTGGAAAAGTTGCTTCGGGAGAAGCAGAGAGCGAAAAGTGTGGCTAACTTTATACATGGTAAACTAAAAATACCCCACTTCCAACTGTGCACATAAGGAATTTTTATTTTGACGGGAGGTAACTCATGCTCGGTACTAGTACAAATTATTTATTTAATAAGTATTTAAAATTCGAGAGTTCTTGTCCAATAAATTTGAAACATGGTTTAATTATTTAATGACAGAAATTCCAAAATTCATGACCTGAAACAAGGAGTAATACTTCTGAAGTATAGATGCTTGCAAAATAATTTAAGCAACAGCTATCAAAACAAAACGGTTTTTTCTTCGTCTATTATGCACATAGTATGAAACAATTTGTGCTTGTTATTTAATGCAAATATTTACCGAACCAGTTTACTTTCCTCTTGATTCTGATTGATAAATATTTTAGTACTTGGTTTACCATGTCGGCAAACAATTCAACGAATTGGGGTCTATTATGCTATATCTGGATGGATTATACATCACCATAGAGATTTGTTAATTTATCAGTCCAGGCTCAACGATATTAACGCAGGTCATGCATGATGAATGACAAATTATCATGTATAGTTGAAGCATCATCCTTTTTTCCTACAAAACATTTATTTACATTTACTATTGCCAATTAGGGACATGTTACATATTTAATGAAACAAATTACTCGACCGTGATAGGATATAAAAATGGAGTGGTCAATAGTACTAGTTATTGTTTCATGTTGATAGGGAAAAGATTTTCAAAGAATAATGGACTACACAACTCGTGCATCACTCAACCATACCATATCATTCCACACGATTTGAAGGACGAACACCGTGCAATTTAACCTTGCACAAAACTGAAATTACTACGCAGCTCATATTTGAGTGCATTTTGTCAGTTGGGCTGAAATATAAACTTTAGGAAAAGTACATCAGGCTCTTCTTCATAACATGCTATTTTCTTTGTAACCCTACGTTTTATTTACACGTTATATTTATCCAACAGTCCGATTTACATTTTCAGATTGACATGGATGAATGTCATTGGAGTAAATTAGGTAGTTGTGCCCTTTGCATCCTGCCCGAACGTCACTGCTCAACTTACTTTAATAACTGATTGTAAGGTTGTAACATTTTGCCTTTGTAGTTTTCCTTTCAAATGCTTATTGCCAATGTACTCCTGTGGATTTAAGAGCGCTCCGGTTCCATGATGATATCTTTACTGAGCTGATCTGAAATTTAAAAAGAAATTGGAAAGTTCCATCACAGAGAGACGTAATATATATGCTCCTTGGTCAGGGACATCCGCTCTTGAGAGAGTTGAGACAAAGTGATTTCATCTTTGCATCATATGAGCTTGATAGCTCAAGTCAAGGTGATGCATAACGTGAGATTGAGATATGAAACGGATCCAACAAGGCAATGTGAATTTAGGAAAACGATGAGAGCTTTTGATTAAGTTACTGTTTTTGAACATCATCGTATCATGACTACAACAGAGTACCTTTATAACGCGGGCTGGGACTGAGAGATGAGAAAGTGGGGAAAATAGAAAGAAACTGCTCTCATCATCGCACCATCCTGAAAAGAAAGGGAAATGAAATTTCCTTACATATTTTCCGTTTTCATGCTTTATATAGTATCCATGACTGTTGCCAAACAGGACATGAAAGGAAACTATTCTCATCCGGTCGAGAGAACAAAGGTAGCGTGACCCTTTTCAAAACAAAGGAAAATTCTCGGAAAAATATTGTTCAGCAGCAGTTTGAACAGTAAACAGGAAAGATCTGACGAAAAAGTTTGTTATAAGAGTGTATTTATTTATACGTAAAAGATGGAATGTATCAATGATGGTATCTTTCCTATCCATTATAGTAGACACACACTTTTGTCAAGTTGAAAGATATTCCATGTCAAAAATTTCTGTAGTAATTTAAGTACATCCATCAACAAGCTCAGGTAGAAATGGCGTGGGTAGCAGGTAGATCGATGAATGTGAACAAAAGGTCTCATTTCTTTATTTAATTAACTGATGTGTCAAAAAAATAATTCATTATTGAAAATAGATCCCATTTCGTATGACTTGAGTTGTTACTCTGAAAAAAGCATTTTTCCGTCATTCGCTCCAACGGATTCATAATAAGAGCTCCGGAAGTATTCGTGTCAAAAACTTGTTGCCTTTTTTCATGCTTAAAGTGATGTTGTTGTGATCTTTTACTAAATGTGTTTTCTTCCACGACGATAATAAATGAAAACAAATGCCTGAACAAAAGCAACAACAAAAATATGACGCACACAGCAACAAACTAAATTTGACAATGAGCGAGTGACTTGTAAGACTTCGTCAGAACTCCCTGGAATGTGCATGTTCAATGTACACAAATCTTCTTTATTAACATCCAGTTTCACATGTTTCACATTTAGCTTAACGGACAGAGTAATTAATTAATTGTTATAAACAACAAGAAAGGGGAAATAATTAAATAATATAACTTTGAATGCTGAGTAATTGCAATTAAGATTACGTCGATAAAGATATACCTAGTTATATTTATATGTATGTATAACAACATACAGATATACATGTCGTGCTATTTACAAATTTACAAATACGTTCGTTCCATAACCAGTCCAGAAATGTTACCTTTAATGATTCTTGTAAGACGAATTTCATTTTAATTTATTTACAAATCCGTTACAGTAGCTGTAGTAGTTGTTGTGGCGATGGTCGTAGTAACGATGGCGGAAGTCTGATGATGACTTCCTCCTTGTGCACTTCCATTGCAACCGACCAGAGCAGAAATTGTGGTGGTTGTAGTTGTTGCACGATGTTGTCCAACGACCACGGTTGGAGTTCCGTTTGCAACTCCAACTAACGACGACGGTCCCGGATAATCTCCGCGAAAGCTGTTTACGAGCAACGGCCTGTGATTATTAAAGTTTTTACGACTCTGGAAACGGTGGCTGTTCAGACTGCTCCTTCCGGAGCTTCTGGCTGTATAAACGGTAGTGTAGCTTGGCGTACCGTTGGTGCCCACCGTAAGCGTTCCATTAGTGACCGTGGCTCGTCCCACGTTATTTCTCATGATGACCCTCATGTTATTCCGGTGGACAAAGGGGAACCAGGAGGGCAGCAGGCTTTTGAAACTTTCCCGGAACTTGCTGTTGAGGAATGCGTAGAGGACGGGATTGATGCTACTGTTCCAGCTGCCCAGCCATTGGGCAACGGGCATCAAAATTTCCAAAACGTTGGACTCGGTATCGCTCATATTGGTAGAGAATTTCACTCTGGTGACCAAAACGTAGAGAGGGAGCCAACTGAGGAGGAATGCGAGGGTGACAATGCCCAGCATTTTCCGGACGCCGTGACGAGTCCGTCGATGCATTCGTTTGATGGTTCCAATGGATGCCGAGTCCTGGGGCACCTTGCGATGGGAAACGTGACACCAGATCACCACGTTCGACAGGCTTATGAGAACGAGAGGCAGACTGTAGCAACAGATCAGGTTGGCGACAAGGAAGTAAATCTTCCCGTGCTGCTCATTCTTCCAGGTTTCAATGCAGTAGGAGAGTCCATCTTTGTCCGAGACGATCACGTTGAAAATCACGGCCCATGGAATTGTGAGGAGGAGAGCAATAATCCAAATGAGACAAATGGTACAGAGTGCCTGAGACTTGGAGATGCCACGGGGTCGTTCCATCGGTCGATAGATTGCCTTGCATCTATAAATAGAATTAATATGAGTAGAGTAACAGAGGTACCTATATACACTTTCCTTACAAAGAAAGTCATAACTCTTTTTTTCGTGTGTAAGTAAGAGAGCCAGATGGAAGTGAATTAAGTGATTGATTCATTCCCAAGAGTGTAATTTGACTTGCAGAAGAAGAAAACTCAAGAAGAGGGTAAGTGGAAAAAATATACCTACCTGTCTAGCGAAATTGCAGCTAGGGAATATGCCGAGGCGCAAACGGAAACACCTTGCACGTACGCAACACCTTTGCACATGAATGATCCGAGAATCCAGGCTAAAAATAGGGATTTGAATATAAAATTAAAAAATATTAGCACTTTTGTTGTTCTTTTTCAAAACTTTTTTCCCTCAGAGGAATATACCGAGAAATTTTTTTATATAAAACTTACGTGTGAATACGTTAGAGAGAAGTGTTGCGGGGACGCAAAAGACGATTACGAACAAATCCGCAACCGCCAAGTTCATAATGAACATGTTGGTCACATTTCGCATCTGAGGTCGAAAGACTACAACCAAAATGACCATGCAGTTTCCGATCACCCCAACGATCAATATGAGTATATAAGCTACCACGAGCGTGATGGTCCATCCCAAGTTGTGTCGAAGGTACTTTTCGTCAAACACGTTCCAAAAGTTTACCGCCGGAAATGAGCTGGCATTTTCCGCTACTTCAAATGGATATGGTGTTGTTGTGAATGGAGCACTAGTGTCAAATCCGGAATAGTCCGTAGTTGGTCCAATGTTTGAGTAGTAGTCGGTCAACAAGTCTGTAGTATTGTTCTCTCCAGTAATTATAAAGCTCCTGTCCCCACCACCTCCTCCGGTTAGAGGTGACTCGGATGATGATGCCGATGAAATGATGGCTGATGTTGCTCTATTGATTAGGTAATTAATGGGTGATGATGAGGACGTAATTGGAGCAGACATGTCAAAGCCATGAATTTCATGAAAATCCTGCTCATTATTTTGCTCAATGTGGTTGACATGAAAGTTGTCGTGAGTGTAGGGATGAGGGGATTGACGGCTGGGAGGACTGTTGAAGTGGTGCTGTTGGAAATAC
Organism: Sinella curviseta; assembly: GCA_004115045.4. Classification (NCBI taxonomy): domain Eukaryota; kingdom Metazoa; phylum Arthropoda; class Collembola; order Entomobryomorpha; family Entomobryidae; genus Sinella; species Sinella curviseta. The sequence continues at coordinate 709,468 of CM023202.3, forward strand.
TGTCGTTGTTGATGGAGGAGAAATGGGTTAGTTTGCGACATTGAACTTGAACTACTGTTGTTGTTCCAGTTATTCAACCGGGAGTGTGTTGAAGTAATCATTGTTACTTGATTTTCAGGTTTTTGAGGGCTGCTGTCAGTCTATTTTTAAACTTTAGTTAGTAGCTGGTACAATGGGTTATGCGTGATGATACTAGTCAGGTTGTTTTCATTTCATTAACCCGTCTTCATTTTTTATTTATGAGAGTGATTTGGAATTTGGAAAGGTACGTTGCCATCACCAGAAACCACAAAATGTTATTGGCAGCAGTACACATCTCTTCAGAGTGGAGAATTTCCGGAAATCTTTATTTCTTACTTTGTTTGGTTTTAATTAAAACACAAGTGCTCAATCGGGATCAACAATTTAATGAATAGACAATTAGGTACGTTGTTTGTTTTTTCTGTAAGATACAGTTTCTAAGTATCTATGTGTCAGGTTCTACTATCTGAAGTTGTAAAGCTTGATTGATTAAGTTTACGCAAGCATTTAATTGAGGTCTGTAAATAGAGTCTTTTAAAACTACTGTATTTCCAGTTGTTTGCTTTAATCCTCAAAGTTTGCTTAATCTCACGTTGCCCCGAAAGAAGAAGAAGGATGACTACTTTCTTTGTCAAGAATCCCAATCTATTTTTAGATATCCTTTGAAAATCTTTAGAACTGATTGTTGTTCAATGTGGATTTAGTCAGTCAATGTAATAGTGATTCTAAAGAAGGTTTTCTTTAAGGGTTTTCTGCAAAACAGGATAGGTGCAGTTTTCATCCTCTTCTCAATGAGATTGCCAGTCAACTGTCACTTTCACTTTTTAAAAAGGATTTCCTTGTAAAAAGAATAAAAAAATCCGTATGGCTCACATTCCTCTAGATATTGTGATCGCCTCAAGAGGTTAAAAATAATTGTCAATTGGACCGGAAGAAACAATCATTTTACACAAAACGCATTTTACTGAGATTCGAGAGAAAAAAAGTTTTACAAATTGCTGGTGGCGTAGGTTGCCATTGATTTTTCTTCCAAGAAAAACTCACTCACTCGTTGCAACCACTTGATAAACCAACCATCTGTCCATTATTACAGTTGTGAATAGTTACTCTAGCCGTTTTTGTCCGTAGCCGTCACAATGACAGTTGACAAAGGATCGAATTGTCTTTTTATTTAATCCGCTTTTCCTCCAATTTTCAATTAGTGGCCAGGGACAAAACGCAACGGGAGAGAGAGAGGGGGAAATGAGGTCTGGAGACAATAGACAGACTGTCACCTACGTATGTACATAAATTCCTTCGTTATTATAATCAGCAGATATCTTCCATCGTCTGATTTTGTCGCAAAAATTATAATTGACAGTTTGTTGGCTGGCCCTATTATTTCTCGTCACGTTTCTAAGAACTGTGTCAAGTCACCAGAAGAATATGTCGATGCAGACGTAGTGCACTGTGCAGCATAAAAACGTCAAAGTTTTTATATATTTTTTTGCTGACTTGCCTGATGAATGAGGGCGCTGACACAGAGATAAAAAGTGTGCATCACTTGAGTATCCTTTTTTGCTGTGGCCAGGCGAAAACAGGTGAAAGTGAGGGGAAAAGTCCTCAAACTCCTTTCCTTTAACGAGAAAGTAAATCGAGCGTGTGTGCTCCGGAATAAAGTCAACTGCAGACTGACTCCTGGGGAGAAAGTAACGAGCTCTATTAAGGGAAAGCAAAGCAGCAAAGTAAGCAACTTTCACCGTGTCCCCTTCAAACCAGCTAAAGAAGAAGGGAAAACTAAAGTGCAACTTTCACCACAGCACGCATATGGATACCAGATTGTTCATGCCTTATGCATTTTTCCATCTACAAAACACAACTTGCAAAAAACAACTTTTCTCCTTGGTTCTATCTCTGAATCGCTAGCTTTTTATGCATCCTTTTTTTGAACTCGTAGAAGAGTTGCTGGGAATTTGATAACATGACGGTAATTTTACAGGGAATGGGAGAAAGAAGTGTGCTCGTCCAACTGGAAAAATGCGCTTTTTCGCTCTTCTTCTTCTCTTCTTCTGCTCATCCTTTGCTTTTCTCTTTCATTGTTTGCCCTGTTGCTTGGCCTTTTTTATTGGTGGTATGCAATGGTGCACAAATAAAAATATACATTTTTTATTGCCATTTATTGCCATTTTAGCCGTGTGTAAGAAGAGGAGATAAAAGGGTTCATAAAATAAACTCAACTTGTGACTTGAGAAAGAACGACATGAAGGAACGAAAGAAAGAAGTAAAATAAACGTAACGCAATAAAATGGTATGAGGTGCTTGCTCACGGCCAATCAAACACAAAATAAAAATATTCTCTTGAGCCCTTTCCCAACGTGAGGAAAGGGTCAGTGTAACGGCATTTTTATTGAGAGGGAAAAGAGTTATTATGAGCTCATAAAAGACTTGTTTGTTGCTACACAATTGAGTATATAGAGTTATAATATTGCACTTTTTGAGCAGGAAAGAAGCGCAAAGGTGACCTTCGAGAAGGTATAATGGTAATAATTTTTCTTCTTTCTTTTTTGATCATGGTCAACCTATCACTGCCTCACGGTCGTTATTATAGCAGCGATAATAATGAAAATATTTCTTTTTGCTCGGGAAAAGATAAGAGAAAAGGGAGCAAGATGAGAAGAAAGAAAGTTTGGAAATGTGCAAGATGGTAAAGAGAAACGTGTTAGATGAGCGTATGAAATGCATTAAATTTTAATTGGATGGCTTAGGTATTTATGACGTAGTATTATGAAGAGGGGAAAATAATAACAATCATGATACGAGTCTCGAAATATGAGATAGCCTCTCTACTCAAGTTGTTCTCAGTAAATATTTTTGCAACTTGAGAGAGAGAGAGGGGCACAAGTGCAACGTGAGCTTCTAGAAGCTGCTCTCTTGTGTTTTCAGATGGTGGATGGTGAGACGAGAAGGTAATTAACGTGGCTGTAGGCGTTAACTCATTAAGACACACGTCAAGTGTATTGTTATTGCTAATTACGTCAAAATATTCTACCTACTTTTTGGTATTGTTTTTCCGTGTATATTTTTTGGGATGAGGTTGAGTAACCTGGGTAGGTGTTCAGGAAAGTGAACGGAGGGGAACTGGCGTACTGGGAATATACCACGTACCAAAATGATTCGCACGTAAACATATCTGGATTTTATGCCAGGTAGCATTGGAAATAATTATCATCTTATTTTGTCCAAACCTACAATTTAGTGTAAACGATTTTCAAAAGTATTTAGTCCACATCGACGAGGTGAACTGTTTCGATGAGCATTATTATTTATATGCGTTTTGAATTTTCTACTTATCACTGATAAAGCATAATAATAATATAATAGGGAACAAGGAACTACGAGAAAATAGGCAGTTGTGAAGAAAGTTTTCCGAGAATCATGCCCAAGAGGCAATAAATATGTATTGCGGAATTTATTTGTACATAAACTTGTCGAAAATGTTTGGGTCGTCAAAAGTTTAAGTGCGAAGTGTCCTTCAATAGCAAATTAATTTGAGATGGGATGGAACAATTGCACCATAGGTTTGTATCAAGGAATACTGACGTCATTCGTGTGGTGGACACGACACGTGGATGATACTTTTGGCATTTTCGCGAGTGATGAAATGCGCACGGTGAAAGCTGCAATTTTTTCTACTGATGGTTGACGATAACAACAACAGAGGAAAACACTTGGATATGATTACCGACCTTAGATATTACATTATGTATTTATTGCCAATTCAAATACCTAAGGTATCATTACATTCGAAGTAGCCAAATTATTGCACTTTTTATTTTGAACACGCTTTGGTATGTGTGGGGAATGGCAACACATAAATATTTCCGGGTTTTCTGAATAGTAGTTCATTACTTTATATCGGTCCACAACCCATATTTCATAAAAAGTTGTAGTAAAAAACTGATAAAGGTTTAACAGAAGGTACCGATTTAAAAATTTACAAGATGTGCGTCAGTCCAGTTGCAAACAATGTGTTGTTCGACCATGACCATGACTTTAGCTTACCTTGTTAAAAATCAAAAATTGATGATGGCCACATGTATGAGTTATGAACGAGCACGCAAGTTACCTCGCAAAACTAGTACAAAGGGAATTGGAAAATATAACTGGATTCGAGAATGTAATTGGAAAAGCGTCAAAAAATGTCATAGACTATGGGTAATTGAAGCATCCGATATTTCATTTATTGTTTTTCAGCAGAAGCACTTCTTTTCAATTTCACAGAAGGCGTTCTATATCCACCCCCATATCAAATGTTAATTATATTTTGGTAAACTTTACTGAAAGAGAATAACATATTCCGAATTACCGAATAAACCATTCCACGAGTAGGCATTGTCAAATGTTAATGGAAGGAGTAGTAGTGGGAGTTTTCAAACATTGCATAATTTGTTTCGCAAAACAATTTAAATCAAGAAACTTTTAGAGTTTCATAACTTCTGATTACATTGATAGAGGTGAAATTAATTCTACAGGTATTCCGAAAAAAATGATTGTGCAGAAATGATTGTGCAGAAATGATTGTGGTAGACAATGTACCTACTCAAATGTAATTAGTTTCCAATAGTTGAGTTTAGTGTAGTAAATATTTTCCATCTAATCACAAAACGTCGTCATACTAGATTACGGCGGTATTTACAATATATCGCAAGTTAGTTAATTTAGCGTTTTTGAGAAAATTCTGAATTTTGTAACCCCCAAACAATTGACAGTTTGCATAGAATGATGCGCATAACAGGTAAGACAATGAAGTTTTTATAACGGCCTTAATAGACATTCAGCTTTATTCCTGTTACCGTTTGTACATGCATACACTTCATGCGTAATTAATGCACGCTAACAACCGTTTGGGCAATCTACAGTAGCACACAACAGGTAATTTAACTTGAATTTGAAACAAAACCTATGCATTTACCTGTCCAATCGTGGCAAAATATTCGTTGACAAGAAGCTTGACTAATTCTTTAAATTGGCATTAGTGAATACGAAAATTTTCCTACAATCCAATGATGAATGAGCTTATAGTTTCATGAACACTATAGTACCTTTTCAAATTGTCTAAAAGGAATATAGCTGTTTCAAAGTTTTCTGCTTATTTTCAAAATATGTGTCATGACTTTTGCAATAACTTTTGAGACGATACGACGGAGAACTACATGGTACTTGAACTCGCCACCCAAACTATTTTTCTGTTTACATCTCTAAAAATAAACCATGTTTAGCAACAACAAATAACCCATGCATAAATACTTTAGGTTCTAAACAAGTTTATAGTTTCATGATGTTTAACTTTACTCCGAATTTAAATGTATGTGTGGTATATTTTTTAAAGAAAGAGTCATTAACCTAGCTACTAAGAAACACTTCAACTTTTTGGATAATATGCTGTTGTGAAAATATATCCAGCGAAAATACACACGTCCGAAACTTCTAGAAGATTCCATATTCTGGAAGCACCAAGTCGCCAAACATGCTAACAAATATTCGCATATGGAATATATGCAAAGGAGTGTGGGTGTTGATGTGATTAGGCAAGCAAATAGAATTTTACAGGATTCTCTGGGATTTTTTGTGCGACAACACTTGACAACATATTTTCAGTCCACTCGACTACTAATATTTAGAAAGTCTTGTGTTGCTGATAAAATTCATTTTTAGCAGCAGTTTGAGATTTGTCAAGCAATATTTTCATACAGGTTGAGTTAAGATTTAAAAACGGAAATGGGCACATATATGGAAAGATTTCTACGGAATGGAGCAATTGGAGAGTGAAAATGGTAATATTAAAACCCATGCAGCAGCGGCTGTTTAATATTTACCGGCACTTGACCATTCTTGACGAGACTTGTAGACCTGTAGACGCAATTTGTGAATGAGAATCTGTTCTACGGATTTATTCATCCAAGCAAACAAGTTCCTTTTTGGATATCGCCAAATAACGTTAAAAATATTTGTTCGGGACCAAGTGCTCCTTAAGCCTTTTAAACCCTAATAAAAATTCCACTTTCTCAAGCAATGTCGGCGAAATTGGAAAGATTAGCGTGTCGTGACGTCTTTGTAGTTGGGACATGACTGATGATGCTCTTATTATCACAAGAGGACAGACGTCTACAGACCGGCGCGGAATTATTTGGGATTATTGCTGACTGCTGGCCCGCGGTATTGGAGATATCGTTAACGAAATTATTTTGGCTTAAGGCTAGTAATGTATGATACATAATTTATTTGAGGGGCACCTGCAGAGAACGAAAAAATCGATAACGGTTAAAATAGCTGAAAAACATGAAATCAAGGTGGAGTATAATATCAATATATTTAGTTCGGATATCCAATTTTTTCTCTTCTCGCATGAGGCGCTCCAAATTTTATAACCAAACGCCAGACCGCATTAGACATGTATCAAATAAAGTTTAATTATTATTGGAAATTGTATTTGACTTTGCACAAAGATAATCAATTATCCACTTGAATACTCTTCATCGTCCTTCTCTTTGAACGTCTCTTGATAGTTTTCTCCAATCAATTATTCGCTTGAAAAGTACTCAAAATGAAACAAAACTCACAAGCAGTAAATAATCAAAACTTTGCTGTCCTGTGAGAATCTATTATTATGGGAACATGTCATCATTACATACTTCGGGAAACATTAGAATGTATTCTTAAATTTCACGTACCTGTCCTATATAACGGGTTGCCTTTTTCTCGCTCAGTACTTTCAATCCTATTTACCTGAGCTTCGAGTAACGTTTAAGAATATTTAATATCCAGTGGAAAAGTACCATGGCGGACGGGTAAAAGCGGAACAGCATATGGAGAGAAAAGACTTAAAACAAGTTTATTTAGATGTATTCATGTATTCTGCGAGGATAATTTATATCCTAGAAAGCGACGAGTTACAAAGTATCTCATTTCATATGTGATAGTCAAGTTTCATTTGTGACTAATGATCCATCATGTGTTCTTATAAAGGTCATGCTTCTCTGTTGGATTTTAAAAATTCACAACAAAGTAATTACTTTTACTACATCCATACAGCTGAAGCTAGCCCACTTAATTTCCGCTGGCATTTTTTTGTATTTTTTCTTCTACTCCCGCTATTTCCACAACCACAACACATTTTTGAGGTAGGACAAGGTAGCGACCAACTAACATGTTATGAGATCGCGAAAAATGAGATATGCCAGGGCAAAGCTCACACATGGTACATTATTTATACTAGTTTCCATAAAATGCACTACAGCCGCCACCGTCGCCACAGAATTCCCACAGGTTTTGGTGGTTTTCTTCGCATTCGCATTAGTACACCTTGTGTATTTGAATTTGCGTTTTCCTCTACAGCGTATGCCTGTGTTTTTCCACATGCTAATATCTACTAGTGTGGAAATATTATCCAGCAGTAGAACTACCTTGAGATAAATTACTCTCGGATAGGGAAAATAAACCGAAAATTCTTTCGGTATTTTTCCTACCAAATTGTCTGTATAAAATTTGGCTGATGCTGTGGTGTGCGATCTGTGGTGAGATGTTCAAAGGTCTTTTTTTCGTGCTAGAAAGTTTTACCGTTGGGCTTAAAATTTGTATGGTCAATACTTGGAAAGGATGGTGCACTGTAAGCCAGAAAGGAAGTATGGGCTGGAAAGGATTGAAAAATTTATTCCGTCTAAACATGACAAAATCGATGTAGTCGAAAATAATATATGAAATAATGCGGGACTATTGATGCAAAATTGAAAGAGGACGAAAGGACAAGCTATTCAAATTTATTCCACCACATTTTCACTGACATACAGATTTCTCAGAATACTAAGACTAACAATAGCACCAACGTTGCTTCTTGTACCACTGCACTCCTGCCATTATGCTGGTACTATTATCATAGTACATTTCGTTGGATTTTGATCTTGCTCAGTGGCCTTGTCGCATTTAAGTCATTTTTAGTACGGACTCTCCAAGTTTATAATGGCCGAGTTGGGCCAGGCATGTACCAAGCTGTAATATTGCAAACTTCATCTTACACCAGAATTCGTCTAGAATCAGAAAGATCAAAAGAATATGACAACTGAATTCATATAAATGCCGTGGATAAATTCTTGCCTGATCAACGTATTTTCCGGAATGACAATCAGCTTAGAATTCTCTAGTTGGTAACGTTCCACAAAGCGGCAACATAAGTAGAAACTAATACTTCGTTTACGTTACGATTATTTGTATTATGTAATGATATATTTAGAAATACAAAAATAGATGTCTAGAGCATTATCGAAAAAACAACTTACCTACTGTTGACGTATGGATATCCTCTTGAATGTATCGGATGACAATTTTTATTCCTACAAAGTTGTCCCTTTTCCTCAAAATAGAATGATCCAATTCCCACGCCATAATCAAGAGCGCATTAGGACGACCTACGTATGCACTTAATACTTAGCTACCTAATATGTACTTGGAATTTCCAAAAATAGCTTCAGAGACCTCCCGAAAACCTTACATAAGCTAAAGTTACGAAGTGTTGGAAGTGGACATGGGCCGTTAAATTGTCGGTTAAAAGCGTCGGAAATTAAAAGTGTCACCATTTGACCATAGAATCGGATGGATGAATGGAATCAAAAGTCAACTTTGATATTTCCGTTGTCAATTTCCCAACAACAGGTCATTGCAGCTATCCAGGTTATATAAAATAGGTTTTCCGCTCTTGACTCCAAAACCTCCACCATCCACTCGACTCAC